>JABSNV010001363.1:0-112489 GCA_024085815.1 Flaveria linearis | reverse complement strand
AAGCTGTCTTAGGAATGTCCTGCTCCTTCACTTCAACTGATGGTAACCAGATTGGAGATATCCTCGAGAACCAACTGGCACCTTGGAGATGATCAAGCAAGTCAGCAATCCTTGGTAAAGGATATTGATTCTTCACCGTTATTGTTCAGCTCACGGTAGTCAATGCACATCCTCATACACGTCCTTCTTTACAATAAGACTGGAGCACCCATGGAAAGATACACGGCGAATAACCCCTTATCTAATAGCTCTTGCAACTGAGTCATCAGTTCCTTCATCTCAGATGGAACTAGACAATATGGTGCCTTAGCAACAGGTTGAGCACCAGGTATTAGATCAATCTGGAACTTGATCTCACGGTCAGGTTGCACACCAGATAGATCTTCTAGGAACACGCCGAGAAGTCACACACAACTGGTACGTTGGACAATTATGGTGCTGACGCATCTACATCCTTCACGTAAGCCAGATAGGCATTACATCCATGTTTCATACACTTCTTTGCCACCACCATCGAAATTACTTTCGGAACCGTTGTAACTCAATCACGTAGTAGATCATCACCGAGCTCCATCGGGCACGGTCAATCAAATCATCTTCTTGCAACACACGATATTTTCCTCATCGGCTGCTAGCCAAGATCGTGTACCCCCCCTATGGGTACCCTCATGGGTTAGCCAAGATCGCACGATACATCGCACACAATTGAGCTAACAACTCATCAATGAGTTGTGATCCTCTTTAAATTTTCTTGCAAGACTTTCATTCATTCCTTGTTCCATTTTCATTATCTTTAATCTTTGCTTCTTTATAAGATACTTTACGTACAAGACCATTAACACACCACGTAAAGTCATAATAATACGTATAAGAAACATTCGATAACAGACCACAAACATGCATAACATGAACAAACATAAACCCAAAACATTCTCGAGCTAAATCATTAATTTCTACTTCCTAAGATTTCAGAAAAATCCTAAGTCAACTTAGGCACATGAGCGCTATGTAGGCGCATGAGCACTATGTAGGCGCATGAGCATATACAAGCGCATGAACACTATGTGGCGCACGAGCATGCACGATCGTGAGCATACATCTTTCATACATACGGATAATAATTATTATTATTCCTCATCGTTCGTTCAATTCATACTCTTTCCATTACTCTTTCGGTCTTTACATTCGTTCTTACGAGTCTGTTGCGGCATCAAGGCCGCTCACCTCCATATCGATCTCTCACGATCGTATGTTAGCCAGTCTGTTGCAACACATGGTTGCTCACCTCAGTGGCAATCTCACGGATTGCCTGCTAACCGAGTCTGTTGCAACACAAAGTTGCTCACCTCATTGTCAATCTCAAAGATTGACCCTATGTGCTCCTTTGGGGTAGCTAACCCGCATCACAGTTGAGCTAACACCTGCCAGGGGTGTGCACCTCCATACATTTGCTTGCAAGCCTTTACTTATTCATTTACGTTCCATTTTCTTCATCATTATATTTTACTTATTATGATTATACACTTCGTTAAATTTTAAACATTCTTCATCATGCCATTTCATACTTAACAATATTAAAATAATAATAATAATATTGTTAATAATAATAAATTACTGATAATAATATCAGCTATAATAACAAGGGTCAATCTTTAATCATCATTGCATGCATAAAACATCATCATTAAATAGCCCTTGGTCAACCTCGGTCAAACCCTAAAACCCAGATTCCCAGAAAAATCCTGTAAAAATTTCTAAGTATAAAAATTCCGGGCGCATGAGGACTATTTGGGCGCATGAGCCTGTCTGGGCGCAAGAGCACTATTTAGGCTCATTACCCTACACTTCTAAGTCATTATTTCAGGCGTAAGAGCACTGTTTAGGCTCATTACCCTACACTAAGTTTTTCTAAGTCAAATTTAGGCGTAGGAGCACTATTCAGGCATATTACCCTATAGTTTCTAAGTCATAATTTCGGATGTATCAGTACTATTCAGACTCATCACCCTGTACTTAGTTTTCTAAGTTCTAAATTTCAGGCACATGAGCACTGTTGGGGAGCATACGCCCCAACACTTAAAGTTTCTATCAAAATCTTGGGAGTATGAGGACTGTTCAGACTTATGAGCCTTGTATAGGCGTATTAGCAGCCTGTTCATATATTTTTAAGCAGTTTCCAGTCCCAAACATTACATCACTTAGTTCTAGCATTCACATACCATTCTAAGCATGATCTTAACATAATCATAACAATACATTAGCCAAAACACACTCCACCCACATACACATGCACATGAACATAGGGTATAATACCCAACCTCATAAAAACATACATACATGTATTTTCCAGCCCAAAATCGTATGAAAACATGTAAAAAGGGGTTCTACAAACTCACCTTAGCTGCTTTCAAGCTTTATACTCTAAATCTTGGACTTTTCAAAGAATCCGAACACCTATATGTGTCTAAACACACAATCCGAACACATATGCACATAAGAACACATACGATTCAGCTACTTGGCCAAAAATCTATAAAACCAAACCAAAAACTCATAAATTGCTTACCAATTTCGATTTCAGTGTTTTCTCCCTCTAGAATCCGAAATCTCTTCTCTTCTACTCTTCTTTTTTTTTGTCCAAAACCAGCTGGGATTGGATGTTATGGGCGGCCATACCACCTTTTTGTACAAAATAATACATTTTGCACTTTTAACATAATTGGCCCCTCCACTTCAGTTGACTTTTATTCTTTCCTTTTCCTTTCTCTTTCTCTTTATTCTTTTGTTTCCTTTAAAAATACGGATGATACAAGTCACCCCCCTTATATAGGTTTCGTCCCTGAAACCTGTTACTCCATGAACAAATGTGGGTAATGTTGTCTCATCTCCTCTTCAGTCTCCCACGTAGACGCGGATCCCTTCCAGTGCTTCCACTGTACACGCACAAGAGGAACCACTTATTCCTAACCTTTTTCCTTATGGTCAATGATCACCACTGGTTGCTCCACGTAATTGAGCGTTCGTTTACTTCAATATCCTCCAGCGGAACAATCATATTTTCATCAGCTAAGCACTTTCTCAGATGAGATACATGGAATGTGGGATGAATTCCACTTAACTCATCTGGCAGTTCAAGTCGATAGGCTACCTTTCCTACTCGTGCATGATTCGGAAAGGTCCTATATATCTCGGGCTTAGCTTACCCGTTTCCTGAATCGGATGATCCCTTTCCAAGGTGAGACCTTCAACATGACTCGGTCGCCAACCTTGAACTCTATTGGTCTTCGCCTCTTGTCAGCATACGACTTTTGTCTATCTTTCGCTGCCTTCATGAAGGCTTTGATCTTTTCCAACTTCTCAGTCGTAGCTTCGATCACCTCAATACCTCCTAACTCTTTCTCCCAATGTCTCCCCAACACGCGGGCGTCCTACATCTCCTACCGTATAGCATCTCATAGGGTGGCATGCCAATACTGGCATGATAACTGTTGTTGTACGAGAATTCTGCTAACGGCAGGTGGTCGTCCCAACTTCCTCCAAAATCGATCATGCATGCTCGAAGCATATCCTCGAGCGTCTGTATCGTCCTCTCAGACTGACCGTCCGTCTGAGGATGATAGGCTGTACTAATGTGTAGCCTCGTTCCCATTGCATCATAGAATCTTCTCCAAAATTTTGACATAAACCGGGTGTCACGATCTGACACGATAGACACCGGCACGCCATGACGAGCTACGATTCCTTGATGAACAGATCCGCCAATCATTCGGATGAATACGTCTCGCGGATCGGTAGGAAGTGGACACTCTTTGTTAGTCGGTCGATAATCACCCAAATAGTATCGCATCCCTCGATGTGCGAGGTAGCTTAGTAATGAAGTCCATGGTGATATGCTCCCACTTCCATTCGGGTATATCCAACGGTTGGATCTTCCCGTACAGTTTCTAGTGTTCCGCCTTCACTTGGAGACAAGTAAGGCACTTACTCACGTACTCCACTACATCGCGTTTCATACCTGGCCACCATTAATCTTTCTTCATATCGTGATACATCTTGGTAGCACCGGGATGAATGGAGTATCGAGTCTTATGGGCTTCGTCCATAATCTTCCCACGTAGATCCCCGTATCGAGGAATCCACATCCGCCCGAATCGGGTCTTAACACCAAGAGTGTTCTCGCCTAATTTCGTGACTAGACCTCTCATCCTTTCAGAGTTAAAGACGATCTTCTTTCAAAGCCTCGTCTTGGAACTCCTTAATCTGTGTCATCACATCGGAAGTCATAATCAGCTGATAAGCCTTCACCCGGATCGGCTCGGGCCTTTCTTTTCGGCTAAGGGCATCTGCCACCACGTTGGCCTTGCCCGGATGGTAATGGATTTCGCAATCATAATCCTTTATGAGCTCCAACCATCGCCTCTGCCTCATGTTTAGATCTTTCTGCTCGAAGAAGTACTTCAAGCTTTTGTGGTCTGTGAAGATGGTGCACTTCGTCCCGTATAGATAGTGCCGCCAAATCTTCAACGTAAAAACCACCGCGGCTAATTCTAGATCGTGTGGGGTTAGTTGGCTTCGTGGGTCTTCAGTTGTCGAGATGCATAAGCTATTACCCTTCCACGTTGCATCAACACGCAACCTAGCCTAGAATAAGATGCATCCGAATAGACCACTAAGTCGTCATTTCCCCGGGCAGTGTCAAGACAGGAGCTTGTGTTAGTCTCGTCTTCAACTCTTCAAAGGCAATCTCCTGCTCTCGACCCCACATGAATTTCACGTCCTTGCGGGTCAATTTAGTCAAAGGTAAGGCTATTTGGAGAAGTCTTGAATAAATCTTCTATAGTAGCCCGCCAATCCCAAGAAGCTACGAATCTCGGATGGCGTCTTTGGTGACTTCCACTGCATCACAGCTTCAACCTTTGCTAGGTCCACCACGATTCCTTCCGCATTTACCACATGACCAGAAATTGCACCTCGCGTAGCCAGAATGCATACTTGGAGAATTTAGCATACAGCTTCTCCCTTCTCAAGGTTTCCAACACTTCCCGAATGTGACCGGCATGCTCTTCTTCGCTCCTTGAATAAATCAGGATATCATCGATGAACACAATCACTGATTTATCCAACATTAGCCGACACACTCGATTCATCAAATCCATAAAAGCAGCTGGCGCGTTGGTTAAACAAAGGACATGACGAGAACTCATAGTGTCCATAGCGTATACGAAAAGTTGTTTTAGGAATGTCCTGCTCCCTCACTTTCAATTGATGGTAGCCAGATCGAAGGTCTATCCTCGAGAACCAGCTGGCACCCTGGAGCTGATGAACAAGTCGTCAATCCTCGGTAACGGATACCGATTCTTTATTGTCAGCTTATTCAACTCACGGTAGTCGATACACATTCTCATGCTACCGTCCCTCTTCTTCACAAATAAGACCGGAGCACCCCAAGGAGAGATACTCGGTCTGATGAAACCCTTATCAAGCAATTCTTGCAGTTTCTTCATTAACTCCTTCATTTCAGTCGGGGCCAGTCGATACGGTGCCTTAGCGACAGGTTGGGCACCGGGTATCAAGTCAATTTGGAATTCGATTTCTCGATCCGGTGGCACACCCGATAGGTCCTCTGGAAACACATCGGGAAAGTCACACACAACCGGCACATCGGACAATTGTGGTGTTGACGTGTCCACATCCTTCACGTAGGCTAGATAAGCGCTACATCCACGTCTCATGCACTTTCCCGCCACCGCCATCGAGATTACTTTTGGAATCGTCATAACCCGATCGCCATATATTGTCACCGGACTTCCGTCAGGTGCCGTCAGTCTAATCATTTTCTTACGACATACGATATTCGCTTCGTGGGTTGCTAACCAATCCATCCCTAGTACTACATCAAATCCACCTAGGGGCATCACATGTAATTTAGCAGCAAACCTATGACCTTCTAACTCTATGGCACAGTCCTCTATCACATTTGTAACCTAGTGGACTTACCAATAGCAGTCTCTACGTCGAATGGCTCATCAATGCATTTACTACTAAGGGGCGGTTTAGCACAGAAATTGGTAGAAATAAAACTCCTGCTAGCACCAGAATCAAATAACACAGAAGCAAGAGTTTGATCTACTAGAAACGTACCTGACACAACATCGGGGTCCGTCCTAGCCTCCTCTCTGGTCATGGTGAAAGCTCTGGCACTCGCCTTCTGCCCTTCAGTCCCAGTCGTCTTCTTTACCCGGAACTCTCAGCCCTCGGCCTCCTGCAATCCTTACTCATATGGCCACTTTCCCCGTAGTTGAAACACCCTCGCAGCCTTACAGTCTCTAGCCATATGACCAGATTTCCCACACTTGAAACAGACGTTTAACCCCCATCTACATTCACCGCCATGCTCCTTCCCACACTTGTCACATCTTTTGGGTCCCGAGCTTGATGACCCCACCCTACGGTCATCCCTCCTCATCTTCTAGTTGTTCGGGGTAAAACCACCACGCCCGAACGCTTCCCATTCCAATTCCGGTCAGCACCACCAGCTTTCTTTGCCTCCACCACCATCACTTCCTTCTCATCATAAAGTCTTCCAGCCAAATCCACTGCCGACCTAAAGGTGCTCGGTCAAGAAGTGATCAGGTGACTGCGAATGTCGGCTGGCAGTCCCTGAACGTACCGGTTGATCTTCCGAGACACCGGCGTCACCTGATCCGGCACCAATCTTGCCATCTCATTAAACTTGGTAGTGTACTGTTAGTGGGTCATGGTTCCCGCCTCGAGTTGTAGGAACTCCCTCTCGACCTTATCGAGTTCCCTATGAGGACAGAATTCCTCAATTACCAGCTTCTTCAATTCTGTCCATCGCATTTTCCCGATGGCCCTGGAACCCTCAGCTTGTACGATGTTGTCCCACCAGCATAGTGCGGAGTCAGTAAAGGAGTGGGTGGCAAACTTCACCTTCTGATCCTCCCGGCACTCGCTGATCTCGAGTACTGCTTCCATCTCCCTTACCCAACAGTGGGCGGCGGCAGCATTGCCATTTCCATCAAAAGTCGGGGGCTTGCACCTCTGGAATGCCCCGTAACTGCATCCCTTGGTCGTCACCCCTACTACATCATCCTCTTCCTCATCAGATACTACTATCTCAGGATCCGGTCGTTCCTCTCCTCCCTTGCTTTCCTTCCCAGTCGACCCTCTCCTGTCCTCCTCCTTTCTCTCATCGTTCCTCACAGCTCGAATAACATCGGTCACTACAGATGGCATAACTGCCTGGAGGACTGGTGTACCTCATCAGTATCGCCTCCCTAGCTGAGGCATTCAGGCTGGCATTCTCGTTTCCTTCATTCCGGTCATGAACCTCGGGGTTCTCATGGGTCGTCTCAGCAGCTTTGGCACTGCTCCTGGTCACTCGCGGTCGAACTCTACCTCTAGAAGCTTTGGAAGGTTTCTTCCCAGCCATTTCCTAAGCACTATAAGATTCAAACACTAAAACAGTCATTCAAGGTAATAGCTCAGTTTATGTCAAGTATAGTAAGTCTCTAATTACAGTGGCCAGTTATGATTAGCCACTTACTTTACTTTTCACACTCCAAGCATTCCTATCCTGACTTAATTAGTATTTAAATCTACTAGAAACACATAAGTCAAATAGCACACGCACATAATTCTGGTTGACTTTAAGAAAAGAAATACCTGATGGCACGTAGCTACTGGGCTGACATCCCTCCTTCTGTCCCATTTTCAGTTTAAGTTTAGGTTTATTTTGAAAATATTTACCCATTTCACTTAAACTTTGGCTCTGATACCAACTTGTAAGGCCCGGTTCCGGGACGCTCACAGTTGGTCATTCACAGCATAAAACATTACGTATTATAATTTAATGCAGTGGAATAATTTAACAAAAGCCATTCATTTCATATAAACACTGTTGTTAAGCAATACATTGTAGTTCATGAGTTACAAAAAGACTAGTTGAATGAATTACAAAACAACAGTATCGTCAAAATATGAATGGATGTCAGTCTTGTCCCGTCGAGTAGCCATCTCAGGGTGCCATCCTCGGCATCGTTTACCTGCCAACTGGAAAATACATAAAAGTCAGCGATGCTGAGGAGTGAGTGAGTTTTATAATGAAAAATACTTTACTTTTTCAGATCATACTATACTTTCGTACATGCCCACACATTATACGTACATGTAGATAATATCTTTATTATCTTTCATTTCATTCGTTAGCTTTCGTTCATTCGTCGTAACTCATTATCATTCATTTATCATCTAGATCCCGTCAGGCTTTACCCTCTTCATGGCACACAACCATGATTACTGAGGTCGAATGACGAGGATCCTGTTTTGTACTTTATTATGATATTTCATTCGTGAGCATACATCTTTCATACATACGGATAATAATTATTATATATCCTCATCGTTCGTTCAATTCATACTCTTTCCATTACTCTTTCGGTCTTTACATTCGTTCTTAGAGTCTGTTGCGGCAACAAGGCCGCTCACCTCCATATCGATCTCTCACGATCGTATGTTAGCTAAGTCTGTTGCAACACATGGTTGCTCACCTCAGTGGCAATCTCACGGATTGCCTGCTAACTGAGTCTGTTGCAATACAAAGTTGCTCACCTCATTGTCAATCTTAAAGATTGACCCTGTGTGCATCCATTGGGGTAGCTAACCCGCATCACAGTTGAGCTAACACCTGCCAGGGGTGTGCACCTCCATACATTTGCTTGCAAGCCTTACTTATTCATTTATGTTCCATTTTCTTCATCATTATATTTGACTTATTAATGATTATACACTTCGTTAAATTTTAAACATTCTTCATCATGCCATTTCATACTTAACAATATTAAAATAATAATAATAATATTGTTAATAATAATAAATTACTGATAATAATATCAGCTATAATAACAAGGGTCAATCATTAATCATCATTGCATGCATAAAACATCATCATTAAATAGCCCTTGGTCAACCTCGGTCAAACCCTAAAACCCAGATTCCCAGAAAAATCCTGTAAAAATTTCTAAGTATAAAAATTCCGGGCGCATGAGGACTATTTGGGCGCATGAGCCCTGTCTGGGCGCAAGAGCACTATTTAGGCTCATTACCCTACACTTCTAAGTCATTATTTCAGGCGTAAGAGCACTGTTTAGGCTCATTACCCTACACTTAGTTTTTCTAAGTCAAAATTTAGGCGTAGGAGCACTATTCAGGCATATTACCCTATAGTTTCTAAGTCATAATTCGGACGTATCAGTACTATTCAGACTCATCACCCTGTACTTAGTTTTCTAAGGTCTAAATTTCAGGCACATGAGCACTGTTGGGGAGCATAAGCCCTAACACTTAAAGTTTCTGTCAAAATCTTAGGAGCATGAGGACTGTTCAGACTTATAAGCCTTGTATAGGCGTATTAGCAGCCTGTTCACATATTTTTAAGCAGTTTCCAGTCCCAAACATTACATCACTTAGTTCTAGCATTCACATACCATTCTAAGCATGATCTTAACATAATCATAACAATACATTAGCCCAAAACACACTCACCCACATACACATGCACATGAACATACGGGTATAATACCCAACCTCATAAAAACATACATACATGTATTTTCTAGCCCCAAAATCGTATGAAAACATGTAAAAAGGGGTTCTACAAACTCACCTTAGCTGCTTTCAAGCTTTATACTCTAAATCTTGGACTTTTCAAAGAATCCGAACACCTATATGTGTCTAAACACACAATCCGAACACATATGCACATAAGAACACATACGATTCAGCTACTTGGCCAAAAATCTATAAAACCGAACCCAAAAACTCATAAATTGCTTACCAATTTCGATTTCAGTTGTTTTCTCCCTCTAGAATCCGAAATCTCTTCTCTTCTACTCTTCTTTCTTTTTTTTTTGTCCAAAAGCAACTGGGATTGGATGTTATGGGCGGCCATACCACCTTTTTGTACAAATAATTATACATTTGCACTTTTAATATAATTGGCCCCTCCACTTCAGTTGACTTTTATTTCTTTCCTTTTTTTCTCTTTCTCTTTTATTCTTTTGTTTCCTTTTAAAAATACGGATGTTACAGTATGCGCATGGACACTTAGGTGCATGGACACTTAGGTGCATGGACACTTAGGCGCATGGGCAGTGGACGCATGGGAACTTAGGCGCATGGACACTTAGGCGCATGGACTCTTAGGCGCATGGGCATTTAGGCGCTTGGGCAGTGGGCGCATGGGCGCATGGGCACTTAGGCGCATGGGCACTTTACCAGTTCTAAACTATACTAATTTCAGTCCCCAAATCGGCATCCTAACGTATTCTTAGCCTAAATTTAACCTACTAAGCACTTAGAACCAATGTACAACTACCTAATTCGGTCAAACATTCATAATTACACACCCACATGTAAAACAGAGGTAACCACACATTTTTAACACATTAATTTGTAAAATGATAGTTATATGCATTTCAGCCCCAAAACAAGTTTAAAACAGAAATGTAGGGATCTAGAACTCACCTCTTATGGCTTTCGAGTAATACTTCTTCAAACTCAAGAGCCCTTGGACCTCAAACACCTAAACACACCAAGAACATACAACCGAACACATAAGGATCGGTCCAAAGCTGAAAATTCAGTTGAAACCTAGCAAAACACAAGAAAAACTCATATTTCAGACGATCTTCTTCTTCTTCTCTCTAAAAACCGATGGACTCTGTTGTTCCCTCTGTAAAGAACCGAAGCAGTTGGTGTAGCAGGGTAGTAGGCGGCCATGCCCACCTTTTTAAACATGGTAATATTAAAGTTTGCTTCTTGCATAACTTTAACCCCTTAACTTGGATTATTTTACTTTTCTTTTATAAATTTCCGGGTGTTACATAAAAACACGAATGCAACAACACGCCGAGATAACAATGTACATGAGTTGATAATATATAAACTAAAAATTGACCCGACTTGTCTTCGAATTATATTTTTACGCCGAACCATAAACTAATTGAATTTATACCGTTTAAATAGAACATTTTATACTTGACCCAACTCCTTTACAAATAAAATTATGTCGAAACGTATTATAACTCAAAACGTATATAAATACACATGTAGTTACGTTATATGCGATGTGATAAAATACAAATTATAATCATCCCAACTTATTTCCGAATTAAATTTATGTTAAAATGTAGACTAACTTAGATTTACATCATCAAATAAAACACAATTTATATTTGACCCTAATTATTTCAGAACTAAACTTAGTCAGAATGTTGGTGAACATCAAAAATATAGATCATATCAAAGCATATATAAAAAATACACATAAGTGTTTTTATTTGACATAACTCGTACCGACACGTAAACCAATACTGTAGAAATCTAAGGGAGTTAAAGTGATATTTAAGTATATAAAACTTGTTAAGATGTGAAAGAGTGAAATGTGACCAGTTAGAACATTTAATAAACATTCAATTGCAACACACTACGCAAATTACACATCAGTCATGGCCAGAAGAGATCAGGATTAATAAGCAATGTTCTACGTCTAATATCAGAAACGTGTTTCCAAGGAAAACCTTGTAAGGAAAAAATACTAAATTTTAATTAAAAATATATTATCATTTAATAATAATCATAAAAGGCGGTTCCCAAAAAATATAAACATTTAAAAAGAGTAAACTACATGGATAGTCCCCATGTTTGGAGAAAATTATAGATTTGATCTCTAAAATATAAATTTAAAGGATACGGTCCCCAATAACATTGCTTACTTTCAAAAATGGTCAGTAAGTCTAACAAGGTTAATATGATCGGTTAAGTTTAAGGGCAATTCATCATTCAAATTTAGCAATTAATAAGATCATTAAATTAAACCAAACAATCTCTCCTCTACAAGGTTCAATCTTCTTCGAACCTATTATGTTTTCTTTGATATATGTTAGCCCTACACAGCACCCGCTATTACAGGTGACAATAAACAAAGAACGACGACTACCGCAGTCCACACCTTTACTAGAACCCTACCACCCAATAATTCATGATGTTCCGGGCTCCATAATCAATAGATTTGAACCATAATCCATTAATGATATTCGAAAGTTCCAACGTAACAGGTGGAGAAGATGGCACAAATGGGGCAATGATCGAGTCCCACTTTGAAAGTCCTACTCATTGATAAAGATGTTTGTCAGGGTATTAGTTGGGGTTCTGTTTTGATTTTTATTTTCTAAAAAGGGTAAAAGGTAAAATTTCATGAACTTAACAGAAAATATAACATTTGTTAACGTTTTGGACCATGATGAAAATAAATATAATAGTCCGGACCAAATTCAAAATTTTAAAATTCAAGGACTAAATCTATAATGGTCAAAACCAGATGGACTAATCCATTAGTTTACTCTTTAAAGAACAATAACTTTCATACTGTATTGGGGCGGTTTCCCAAACATATAGATATTATAAGTGTTCATTCTTGAATCCTTTAATATATAGATGTATCCTTTGATATATAGAGATTTGAATTCTTTTGTTCGTAGATGATAATATTAGAAAGGTGGTAATACCAAGTTGGTTGAAAAAGAAAATAAAAGTTATTAATTGGTGACAGTAAAAGGCAAGGTTAAAAATGAAAGTGGTAGTGGTTTTGGAGACATAAAGTGAATGATAAAAAAATGTTTATGAAATATATGATTGACACCACTACCTACCTTTTTGGGAAGTATGACGTCAGGAATAGTATTTACTTGAATCTTCTCTTTTCCGATGTGTTTAATCCGTATTAAAATAGAGATCTAATTTGTAATAATATTTTGATTAATTTTAGAATAATTTAATTTTACTTTAGTTATCTAAAAAGGTTAAAACTTAAATTGATATGCTTCATAATAATAAAGAGTATAATGTAGATGATGCAACAAGCATATTCTATTTAATCACCCTCCCCTCATGTCAACATCAAGTCGCTTTCATGTTTATGAACTCTGGATTCATACTCTTCGGATGTCTTAATTAAATATAAAGAAGAGATTCTTTTCAAAAAAAAAATATAAAGAAGAGAGATGTGTAAACACTTGAACACAACTACCAGCACTTCTATTGCTTTATCTTTTTTCTTTACAATTTAATTTGCTATTATATGACATTATTGTTCAATATGAAACTCAAAACCTCGATTAAATAAGAAGATACACCATTCACACTTTAGATACAAGTAGGCCAAAATTCCTTGGTACCCCTAAACTTATCTAAAAAACAATTGCAATTTGATATTTGTAAGGGGTGCATTGATAATATACGAAGGGGTGCATTTAAGACGCGTGCTTATAAAGGGTCTACCCAAATAATGTATACATCTTATACCCATACTCAAAGACCATGGTTTTTGTATATAGATCTTATTTTGGTTACGATACTTCAAACGTTGGCATCTCTTGAACAATCAAGTACACAACAATATAATTATTTTTTTTATCTTCAAGTACATGTTGCAGTCCAAAACCTTTCTTACACGACTGTGAATACATCTTAGCACAAACAACCCTTTGCCGCTTGTTAAAGTCAACCATTTCCCTCAATTCTAAGTTAGAAAAGAAAAATAATATTCATTATTGAGAAAGATGGTTGGGACGAGGAAGGAAACAAGTTATGTTGATCGACCTCACTTCAGTGTTAAGTGCACCATTATAATTAGTCACCATATGTTGATTTCAACTTAGCGTTCTAGTATATTGATGTGTTGCGCATCATATAAATTTTGTGCAATTAAACATAAGAATGATGCTTTAAGCTTGCAAGATATGAATGCACCCAATTAGTTTTGATATGTTATATGAGCTCATGAAAAAGAGAAACTAAAAAGGATGGAGAGTGAGTGAAGTGGAGAGAAAAATTTACCAAAAGCCATGAAATTTTTTACTACCTAGTTTACAGTAACATTTGTAATATGCAAACATATCATATATCTTACATGAATATGTCTGCACATAATCAATGACATTTACAAAGTCCAAAAAATTATGATAAGAATCTTGAAATGAGTCAAAAGTTGTTCGAAACAAATGAAACAAGCTACTAGTAAAATCTTGTCACCTTACATTGCCCCGCCCCACCCCACCCCAAGGCATGTTGTTTTCCATGATGCCTACTAATCTGTATCACAAATTAAACAAAATAAAGCTTTTCACGTAAACTTCTAATATGCAATGGCGGAGCATTATAGGGGCCGCGGGGGCCCGCCGCCCCCCTCCTATTTTTTCGTCCGTAGTGTTAAATTTTAGCCCGATAGTGTAATTTTTGACCCAGTAGTATAAATTTTTATATAAATATCGAGTCCGCCCCCCCTAAAAAAATTAATTTCGCCCCCCCCCCCTATGAAAGAGTTGAAGCTCCGCCACTGCTAATACGACACAAGCTAGTTTTCTTTTCGCACTATGACGGGAAATTGATCGTTTTTCCCGCCCTATGTGTAATGACTTAGTAGTTATCGGCATGTCTTATCGCAAACCATAAAAAGCGAATACCAATGATGGTTCTCATTTAGCAATACCTACAACAATGATGTTCGCTCAAAATCTTTCGAGTCATCATGGTACCGCTTTAGTAATTAAACTCGCTATAACCTACATGCTAGAAAATACTCAATTTTGAATATTGTATCCCAAAATTTATCTCAGAACATTGACATAAAGATAAAGACAACACCGGTTTGGTTTTTTTTAAGTTAATGAACAAAAGTTTATCTCTACCTTAGATGGCTGAAATTTGGTCGTTTTTCCCCTCACTATACCACGTGAGTGGTTATTTTCACCTCGACTCGTCGAAACCATAAATGAAAATACCAAACTATTTTTGAAAATACCAATACCAGCAATGATGTTTTTTGCTTATAATTGGATAATTGGTTCGTTTCGGTTTGTCATTGTGCCATAACGGTAACTCCCATCGCTATAGCATATACGATATAAAATAAATATTCGATTTTGAATACTACTCCTCCATTCACAAAAAAAAATTATATTAGAACATAGAAAAAATAACTAAACACAACCGCGCACTCTGTTTTTAAAAAATTAACAAATGAAAATATTACCAATAAGTGACATTATTAGAAAATGAAATGAGTTTAAAGCATAAATTATATATTACGAAGGGGGAGAATGAAAATTAATAAAAAAAATTAAACTCTATACTTTCATGGTAAAATTATATAAACCAAAGTTTTGTGGTTATTTCAGAACACCAAATTTTACTATTTCCCAAGCTATACTTTAAAATAGATATCATCTTGTGATATGGATATTCAAAACATATTCCAAATTAATTTATGCGTTATTTTACCTTTAACATGTTGTTTACTATCTAATAACATATAAAAGTTGTTTACATTATGTTTTATCATGAAGCAGTACAAAACATGTGTCTTAATCTAACACAACACAAAATTTGCTGTCTTAAAGTAATGCTATACTCAAAATAAAATATCTTGTTATAATACCACGATATTTAACACAAGATTAGTGTTATAATCTTAAGAACTAAAAGAGAATTGTAAGAGCAAGAAGAAAAGAAATGTATATCTTATAAAAGTGTATACAAGAGGTGCATTGTCTCCTCTACATTGAGGTGGTAATTATACTACAAAGATCAATCATTTGATAGACAAGGTAAACTATTTTGGTAAATAAGTAGCATAGTAAACTTATCTACAAGTTTGACAAAGAGTTCATCCACTTGCTATGGTAATAATTTATAATACTCCCCCTTGAATGACACTTTTCAAACTTCAAGAGTTTAAGTACTTCCTCATTAAAAATCTTGCTAAAGAAAAACCCAGTGGGAAAAAAAACCTTAGCTAAGAAAAAAAAAGAGGGTGCTTATAACTCCCCTCAAATTGTCTTCCGTAGATCATCACATTACGTGCACGTGCCGCATGCCAATATCATAAATATGTTTTCTGAAAGTTGTTTTAGGAAGTGCCTTTGTGAAAAGATCAGCTGAATTATTGCTAGATTGAACGTATCTCATTTCAACTTGTTTATCTTTAATAAGATCTTGAGTGTATGAAAAGAATCTTGGTGGTATATGTTTTGTTCTGTCATTGATATACCCTTCTTTCATTGTGTGAGACACAAGCTGCATTATCTTCATAGATTGGTGTTGCATTTTCATCTTCTCCAATCCACAAGAAGTTGATATGAGTTGTGTCATAGATCTTAACCATACACATTCTCTTGAAGCTTCATGTAGTGCAATGACTTCAGCATAATTTGAGGATGTCGTAACGAGTGTTTGTTTCTGAGAACGCCATGAAATCTCAGTTCTTCCATGTAACACCCGTATTTTTTACAAGAAATAAAAGAAAAAGGAAAGAAAAGAAAAGAAAATAAAAGAAATAAAAAGGAGGACCAAAAGTGCAAAGGGGAAGCCAAATGGGCAAAGTTATTATTTATTTAGTACAAAAGGAAGGCATGGTCGCCCATTACCCCTGCACATTTCTTTGCATCGGTTTTAGAGAGAGAAACAGCAGGAACTTCGATTCTTAGAGAGAGAAAGAAGAAGAAATCAGATTCAAGGTAAGAATTGATGTTTTTAAGTTGTGTTTGAGCTAAGAAACCGAGAAATGCATGTTCTTATGTGTATGGTGTTCGGGTGTGTGTTTTAGACACATCTAGGCTTTCGAATCCTTGGAAAAGCTCGAGCAGAAGAGTTTGAACTTGAAGAGAAGTTAAGGTGAGTTCTAGACCCTTTTAGATTTTAAACGTTTTGGGCTGGAAATCCATATATATGTTTTTTTTTATAAAATTTATGCTGATACCCGTATGAACTGAATGGATGCATTTTATGTTATGCTAGATTTATGCCTAGAATCATGTGTATATGTTTAGAATTAGGCATTATGATGTTTGGGACTTGGATTATGGATAGACTCATGAACAGGTTGCAAATATGTCTGAAAATGGGACTTAGAATAATTAATTACAGTTGATGAGTCCACCAGTGCTCATACGACCAATAGTGTGGTCGTATGACTAGGAGATATATTTTTCTAAGTGCTAATGAGTCTAACAGGACTCATACGACCAACAGTGTGGTCGTATGACCAAGTAATTTGTCTAAGTGTTGAGCCCAATAGGACTCATACGACCAACAGTATGGTCGTATGACTATGTGATGAAATTTTCTAAGTATGATAAAGAGGACCCACAGGACTCATACGACCAACAGTGGTCGTATGATCAGAATATATTTCCCAAGTCCAGGGATGGTACGACCAATAGTGCTCATACGACCAACAGTGTGGTCGTATGACCAGATGATAAATCTAAGTGTAAGATGAAAAGTCCAGCAGTACTCTTACGCCCAATAGTGCTCATACGGCCAGAGGGCTTTTACGCCCAACAGGGCTCAAACGCCTAGGACATTAGAATTTTTCAGAAATTTCCTGAAATACCGAAGTTCGAGGTTTTGACCAGGGCTGACTAAGGTTAACAAATGATGATGTTTCATGCATGTAATGATGAATATGGTTAACCCTCATGTTTCTGATGTTATTATCAGTGTATTATTGTTAACAATATTATTAAAATATGTTAAATGTGGTATGATGCTACGTATGATGATGATGAATGTATGATGATGTACGTATGGTGATGAATGTATGATGAGTATGTATGATGAGTGTGGGTTCCTTGTAATTGTGTGCTTATCTTCTGAAACTTTACGAATAACGAGAATGAACTAATGAAGTATTATGTATCGTAAGTGAAAGATAATGAAAAAGGAACATGATAACGAATGCATGTATTAACGAATGAACGAAAAGAGAATGATGATGAATACATGCATTAATGAACGACACGAATAGGTCTTGCAAGCATTGAATAACGCGATTGGTCCTTCTATGTGATTGACCATGGTCATGGTACCTCTACCGCTTACCTCTAGTACCGTGGCATACGATTTTCCGTCATATGTGACTACGGCCCGGTAGCTAATAACGATCAGGGTGGAGCATATGGTATTGTACAATTCACTTTCAATGCGTGCAAGTAAGTATGAACGGAAAAAGGAACATGATGACGAATGCATATATTAACGAATGAACGAAAAGAAGAATGATGATGAATACATGTATTAATGAACGAACGAATTATGTCTTGCAAGCATTGAATAATGCGATTGGTCTTCTATGTGATTGACCATGGTCATGGTACCTCTACGCTTACCTCTAGTACCGTGGCATACGATTTTCCGTCATATGTTGACTACGGCTCGGTAGCTAATAACGATCGGGGTGTAGCATATGGTATTGGTACAATTCACCTTTCAATGCGTGCAAGTAAGTATGAACGGGATTCTTGTCATTCGACCACAGTAATCATAGCCAAGTGCTATGAAGGGGTAAAGCTGACAGAATCCATACGAGAAGTAAAGATAACGATGAATAACGAATGATGAAGATAATAACGAATATTATCTTGTGTACGTATGATGTATGAACGCACGCACGAAAGGGTACTTTTAAATAGGTAAAAAAAAGTATGTTTTATTACAAAACTAGAACTCACTCAGCAACGCTGACTTTTATGTATTTTCCAGTTGACAGGTAGTGTTGCTGAGGATGGCACGAGGCGGCTACTCAGCTCTTTTGGGATGGCATTCTTTTGTTACGTTTTTGTATTGTAATGCAAACAAATGATATTTTGTAACGGGTGTTGTATTACTTTACAAAAGCATTTATAGTAAAAATTTAAGTTTCCGCTGCATGGTTTTTTATTAAGTTATTTTAAATGTATGTTTATGGGTAATGACGACCAACTGTGAGGTGCCCGGGAACGGGGCCTTACAAGTTGGTATCAGAGCCAAAGTTTAAGTGAAATGGGTAAAATTTTTAAAACAAACCTAAAACTTAAACTGAGAATGGGACAGGGAGAATGAGAATGCCATCTGAGTAGCTGCGTGCCATCAGGTATTTTCTTGAAAGTTAACCAGTGTTACGTGCGCATGTTATGTGTTTTATGTGTACTGTTAGACTTAGATACTAATGTAGTCAGGACAGGTAATGCTCGGGGTGTGAAGAGTAGAGTAAGTGGCTAATCACAACTGGCCACTGTAATTAGGGACTTACTATACTGACATAAACTGAGCTATTTCCTTGAATGACCGTGTTGGTGTTCAAATCTTTCAGTGTGATAGAAGATGGTCGGTGGTAGATCATCTAAAGCCCCAATTGGTGGAGGCAGTGGCGGAAGTGGTGCGGAACCACGAGCCACAAGAGGTAGGCTAGACAAGAGAAGAAGGTTCCCGAAGAACCTAATACTACTCCCTCGGGGGGAGTGGATGAGAGTGATAATGTGAGAGCCTCGGTGAAAGAGACGGTGATCGAGGAGGTGCACCAAGTCATGCAGACGATCTTACCATCTGTAGTGACTGAAGTGATAAAGGCAGTACGTGAAGACGATAGACGAGGGAGGAATCGGTCCTCAGGTAGACAACAACAGGCGGAAGCAGAAACGGTACTATCTGATGATGAAGAGGAAGAGGAAGAAGAACAGTTACGGGAGGACCGCCGGGGGTTGTAACTACGGGGCATTCATGAGGTGCAAACCCCCAACTTTTGATGGGTCTGGTACTGCTACTGATGCTCACAATGGTGATGGAAATGGAAGCTGTCCTCGATATTAGTGATTGCCAGGAGGACAAGAAGGTGAAGTTTGCTACCCACTCTTTACAGGGTCGGCTTTATGCTGGTGGAAAAATATAGTCCAAGCCGAAGGTAGCAGGCTATAGGGAAGATGAAGTGGGCGGAGTTGAAAAGGCTGGTGATCGAGGAATTCAGTCCTCGTCGGGAATGGATAGAATAGAGAGAGAGTTCCTGCAGTTGGAGGCGGGACGATGACCACCAACAATATACCACCAAGTTTAACGAATTGGCGCTGTTGGTGCCGGAGCAGGTGACGCCGGTGTCTTGAAAGATCAACGGTATATTCAGGGGCTGCCAGCTGAAATTCGTTGGCACTTGATTTCTGGCCGACCAAGCACTTTCAGGTCGGCAGTGGATTGGCGGGAAGGTTATTCGATGAACGTGCTGCTTGGTGAAGGCTGAGGGAAGCAAGAAAGGAAGTGGAGAGAAGAACTGGCAGGGGAAGAGATTTGGTCGGGGTGATACTTCGACAAACAACAACAAGAAGGCAAGGGTGGATGACGCGATGGTCGTGTGTGTGGAGCTGGGGGTGAGGAAGTGTGGTAAGTGTGGAAAGGAGCACTCAGGGGAGTGCAAGTGGGGATCCAACCTCTGCTTTAAGTGCGGGAGGACAGGGCACATCAAAAGATTGCCGGATGGGCAAGTGTTTTAACTGTGGAGAAGTGGCCATATGAGCAGGGACTGTAAGAAGCCGAGGCTGAGGCTTCAGGGGGTAAAGAAGACGGGAGTGAAGGTCGAGAGCAAGTGCCAGGGCTTTCACTATGAGCAGGAAGAGGCTAGGACGGACCGATGTGGTGTCAGGTACGTTTCTAGTAAATCAAACTCTTGCTTCTGTGTTATTTGATTTGGTTGCTAGTAGGAGTTTCATTTCTGCTACTTTCTGTGCTAATTGCCTGTTAGTAGCAAATGCATTAGTGAGCCTTTATGTAGAAACTGCTATTCGTAAGTCCACTAGAGTTACTGATGTGATAGAGGACTGTACCATGGAGTTAGAAGGTCATAGGTTTGCTGCTAGATTACATGTGATGCCCTAGGAGGATTTGATGTAGTGTTAGGGATGGACTGGTTAGCAACCTAGGAAGCGAATATCGTGTGCCGAAGAAGATGATTAGACTGACGGCGACCGACGGGAGTCCGGGACAATTTATGGCGATCGAGTTACAACGATTCCGAAGGTGATCTCGATGGCGGTGGCGGGAAAGTGTATGAGGCGCGGATGTAGCGCCTACTTATGTTATGTAAAGAATGTAGAGACGCCAACACCACAGCTATGCGATGTGCCAGTGGTGTGTGACTTTCCAGACGTGTTTCCCGAAGACTTATCGGGGTTGCCACCTGACCGAGAGATCGAATTCCAGATCGACCTGATACCGGGTGCCCAACCTGTCGCAAAAGCACCGTATCGCTTGGCTCCAACGGAGATGAAAGAGTTGATGGAGCAGTTGCAGGAGCTGCTGGATAAGGGGTTTATCCGACCGAGTATCTCACCTTGGGGTGCTCCGGTTCTGTTCGTAAAGAAGAAGGATGGTAGTATGAGGATGTGCATCGACTACGCGAGCTGAATAAGCTGACGGTGAAGAACAGATACCCCTTACCGAGGATCGATGACTTGTTTGATCAACTTCAGGGTGCCAGTTGGTTTTCAAGGATAGATCTTCGATCGGGTTACCATCAACTAAAGGTGAAGGAACAAGATATCCCTAAAACAGCCTTTCGTACGCGCTATGGTCACTACGAGTTTCTTGTCATGTCTTTGGGTTGACTAATGCGCCGGCTGCTTTTATGGATTTGATGAACCGAGTGTGTCGGCCAACGTTAGATAAATCAGTGATTGTGTTCATCGATGATATCCTAATTTATTCGAGAAGCGAAGAAGAGCATGCCGGTCATATTCGGGAAGTATTGGAAATGTTGAGAAGGGAGAAATTGTACGCCAAGTTCTCCAAGTGCGCCTTTTGGTTGCGCGAGGTGCAATTCTGGGTCACGTAGTGAATGCAGAAGGAATAATGGTGGACCCAGCAAAGGTTGAGGCTGTGATGCAATGGAAATCACCAAAGACGCCATCCGAGATTCGTAGCTTCTTGGGATTGGCGGGCTATTATAGAAGATTTATTCAAGACTTTTCAAAGATCGCCTCACCTTTGACAAAATTGACTCGTAAGGACGTAAAATTCGTGTGGGGTCGAGAGCAGGAGATGGCTTTTGAGGAGATGAAGGCAAGACTAACACAAGCTCCTGTCTTGACTTTGCCTAGGGAAGTGAAGACTTAGTGGTCTATTCGGATGCATCTTATTCTGGGCTAGGTTGTGTGTTGATGCAACGTGGAAAGGTGATAGCCTACGCATCTCGACAGCTGAAGACCCACGAAGTCAACTATCCCACACACGATCTAGAATTAGCTGCGGTGGTTTTTGCGTTGAAGATTTGGCGGCACTATCTATACGGGACGAAGTGCACAATCTTCACTGACCACAAAAGCTTGAAGTACTTCTTCGAGCAGAAGGATCTAAACATGAGGCAAGGCGGTGGTTGAGCTGATAAAAGATTATGATTGTGAGATCCATTACCACCGGGCAAAGCCAATGTGGTGGCCATGCCCTTAGCCGAAAAGAAAGGCCTGAACCGATTCGGGTGAAGGCTTATCAGCTGATCATGACCCCCGATGTGATGACACAGGTTAAGGAGTTTCAAGACGAGGCTTTGAAAGAAGATCGTCTTAACTCCGAAAGGATGAGAGGCCTAGTTACGGAATTGGGGGAGAACACTCTTGGTGTTAAGACCCGATTTGGGCGAATGTGGATTCCTCGATACGGGGATCTACGTGGAAGAATCATGGACGAGGCCCATAAGACTCGATACTCCATTCACCCCGGTGCTACCAAAATGCATCACAATATGAAGAAGGATTACTGGTGGCCGGGTATGAAACGCGACGTAGTGGAGTACGTAAGTAAGTGCCTGACTTGTTTACAAGTGAAGGCGGAACACCAGAAACCTTACGGGAAGATCCAACCGTTGGATATACCTGAGTGGAAGTGGGAGCACATCACCATGGACTTCATCACGAAACTACCACGTACCCCGAAAGGGTATGATGCCATATGGGTGATAGTTGACCGCTTGACAAAGAGTGCCCACTTCCTACCGATCCGTGAAACGTACTCATCTGAAAGATTGGCGGATCTGTTCATCAAAGAAATTGTAGCTCGTCATGGTGTGCCGGTGTCTATTGTGTCTGATCGTGACACCCGGTTTACCTCCAAGTTTTGGAAGAGATTTCATGATGCTATGGGGACGAGACTACACATTAGTACAGCATATCACCCTCAGACGGACGGTCAGTCTGAGAGGACGATCCAAACACTCGAAGACATGCTTCGGGCGTGCGTGATCGATTTTGGAGGAAGTTGGGATGATCACTTGCCGTTAGCAGAATTCTCGTACAACAATAGCTATCATGCCAGTATTGGCATGCCACCCTACGAGATGCTATACGGTAGGAGATGTAGGACGCCCGTATGTGGGGAGACATTGGGCAGAAAGAGTTAGGAGGTGTTGAGGTGGTCGAAGCTACGACTGAGAAGTTAGAAAAGATCAAAGCCTTCATGAAGGCGGCGAAAGATAGGCAAAAGTCATATGCTGACAAGAGGCGAAGACCGATAGAGTTCAAGGTTGGTGACCGAGTCATGTTGAAGGTCTCGCCCTGGAAAGGGATCATTAGATTCAGGAAACGAGGTAAGCTAAGCCCGAGATATATAGGACCTTTCCGAATTGTGTTGCACGAGTAGGAGAGGTGGCCTATCGACTGGAATTGCCAGATGAGTTAAGTGGAATTCATCCCACATTCCATGTATCCCATCTAAGAAAGTGCTTAGCTGATGAAGACATGGTTGTACCACTGGAGGATATTGAGGTGGATGAGAGGCTCAACTACGTGGAGCAACCAGTAGCAATCATTGATCGTAAAGAAAAGAGGTTAAGGAATAAAGTGGTTCCTCTTGTGCGTGTACAGTGGAAGCACAGGAAGGGATCCGAGTCTACGTGGGAGACTGAAGAAGAGATGAGACAACACTACCCACATCTGTTTGAGGAATGACAGGTTTCGGGGACAAACCTATATAAGGGGGGTGGACTTGTAACACCCGTATTTTTTTAGCAAGAATAAAAGAAAAAGGAAGAAAAGAAAAGAAAATAAAAGAAACTAAAAAGGAGGGACCAAAAGTGCCAAATGGGCAAAGTTATTATTTATTTAGTACAAAAGGAAGGCATGGTCGCCCATTACCTCCTGCACATTTCTTTGCATCGGTTTTTAGAGAGAGAGAACAGCAGGAACTTCGATTCTTAGAGAGAGAAAGAAGAAGAAATCAGATTCAAGGTAAGAATTGATGTTTTTAAGTTGTGTTTGAGCTAAGAAACCGAGAAATGCATGTTCTTATGTGTATGTGTGTTCGGGTTTGTGTTTTTTAGACACATCTAGGCTTTCGAATCCTTTGGAAAAGCTCAAGCAGAAGAGTTTGAACTTGAAGAGCAGTTAAGGTGAGTTCTAGACCCCTTTTTACTGATTTTTAAACGTTTTGGGGCTGGAAATGCATATATATGTTTTTTTTATAAAATTTATGCTGATACCCGTATGAACTGAATGTATGCATGTTTATGTTTATGCTAGATTTATGCCTAGAATCATGTGTATATGTTTAGAATTAGGCATTATGATGTTTGGGACTTGGATTATGGATTAGACTCATGAACAGGTTGCAAATATGTCTGAAAATGGGACTTAGAATAATTAATTACAGGTTGACGAGTCCACCAGTGCTCATACGACCAACAGTGTGGTCGTATGACTAGGAGATATATTTTTCTAAGTGCTAATGAGTCTAACAGGACTCATACGACCAACAGTGTGGTCGTATGACCAAGTAATTTGTCTAAGTGTTGAGCCCAATAGGACTCATACGACCAACAGTATGGTCGTATGACTATGTGATGAAATTTTCTAAGTATGATGAAGAGACCCACAGGACTCATACGACCAACAGTGGTCGTATGATCAGAATATATTTCCCAAGTCCAGGGATGGTACGACCAATAGTGCTCATACGACCAACAGTGTGGTCGTATGACCAGATGATAAATCTAAGTGTAAGATGAAAAGTCCAGCAGTACTCTTACGCCCAATAGTGCTCATACGGCCAGAGGGCTTTTACGCCCAACAGGGCTCAAACGCCTAGGACACTTAGAATTTTTCAGAAATTTCCTGAAATACCGAAGTTCGAGGTTTTGACCAGGGCTGACTAAGGTTAACAAATGATGATGTTTCATGCATGTAATGATGACTATGGTTAACCCTCATTGTTTCTGATGTTATTATCAGTGTATTATTGTTAACAATATTATTAAAATATTGTTAAATGTGGTATGATGCTACGTATGATGATGAATGTATGATGATGTACGTATGGTGATGAATGTATGATGAGTATGTATGATGAGTGTGTGTGTTCCTTGTAATTGTGTGCTTATCTTTCTGAAACTTTACGAATAACGAGAATGAACTAATGAAGTATTATGTATCGTAAAGTGAAAGATAATGAAAAAGAAACATGATGACGAATGCATGTATTAACGAATGAACGAAAAGAAGAATGATGATGAATACATGCATTAATGAACGAACTAATTATGTCTTGCAAGCATTGAATAACGCGATTGGTCCTTCTATGTGATTGACCATGGTCATGGTACCTCTACCGCTTACCTCTAGTACCGTGGCATACGATTTTCCGTCATATGTTGACTACGGCCCGGTAGCTAATAACGATCGGGGTGTAGCATATGGTATTGGTACAATTCACCTTTCAATGCGTGCAAGTAAGTATGAACGGAAAAGGAACATGATGACGAATGCATATATTAACGAATGAACGAAAAGAAGAATGATGATGAATACATGTATTAATGAACGAACGAATTATGTCTTGCAAGCATTGAATAACGCGATTGGTCCTTCTATGTGATTGACCATGGTCATGGTACCTCTACCGCTTACCTCTAGTACCGTGGCATACGATTTTCCGTCATATGTTGACTACGGCCCGGTAGCTAATAACGATCGGGGTGTAGCATATGGTATTGGTACAATTCACCTTTCAATGCGTGCAAGTAAGTATGAACGAGATTCTTGTCATTCGACCACAGTAATCATAGCCAAGTGCTATGAAGTGGGTTAAAGCCTGACAGAATCCATACGAGAAGTTAAAGATAACGATGAATAACGAATGATGAAGATAATAACGAATATTATCTCTGTGTACGTATGATGTATGAACGCACGCACGAAAGGGTACTTTTAAATAGGTAAAAGTATGTTTTTATTACAAAACTAGAACTCACTCAGCAACGCTGACTTTTATGTATTTTCCAGTTGACAGGTAGTGTTGCTGAGGATGGCACGAGGCGGCTACTCAGCTCTTTTGGGATGGCATTCTTTTGTTAACGTTTTTGTATTGTAATGCAAACAAATGATATTTTGTAACGGGTGTTGTATTACTTTACAAAAGCATTTATAGTAAAAATTTAAAGTTTCCGCTGCATGGTTTTTATTAAGTTATTTTAAATGTATGTTTTATGGGTAATGACGACCAACTGTGAGGTGCCCGGGAACGGGGCCTTACATTCCATTCTTAAATACGTATTCAGTTTGAGATTTTGCTTTATGGGGATCAGATAAATAACCTGCATCTGCATAACCACCCAACCCTTCTTTTGAATTATTAGGATAAAACAAGCCTAAATCAATAGTACCTCGAAGATATCGAAAAATATGTTTAATCCCAATGCCTTTTAGTAGGAGCTGAACTAAATCTTGCTAACAAATTAACTGCAAAAGAAATGTCAGGTCTCATACAGTTAGTAAGATACATAAGAGCTCCAATTGCACTAAGATATGGTATCTCTGGACCAAGAACCTCTTCATTATCTTCACAAGGACGGAATGGATCATTATCAACATTGAGTGATCTAACAACCATCGGTGTGCTTAAAGGATTTGCTTTGTCCATATTGAAACGCTTTAAGAGTTTGTCAGTATAAGTTGACTGATGTACAAGTATTCCATTATGCATATGGTCAATCTGCAAACCAAGACAATATTTGGTTTTACCAAGGTCTTTCATTTCAAATTCTTTCTTTAAAAGAGCAATTGCTTCATTAATTTCCTTTTGTGTTCCAATTATATTTAGATCATTAACATACACAGCTATGATCACATATCCTGATGTTGTCTTCTTAATGAAGACATATGGACAAATAGGTTACTTGTGTATCCTTTACTTGTTAAATACTCACTCAAACGATTGTACTACATCCTTTTAGATTGTTTGAGTCCATACAAGGATCTTTGTAACTTGATGGAATACATTTCCTTAAGCTTTGAGCTTAATGCTTTGGGGAATTTAAATCCTTCAGGAACTTTCATAAAGATATCACTATCTAGTGATCCATACAAGTAAGTTGTGACAACATCCATAAGACGCATCTCTAAATTTCTAGAGACTGCTAAGCTGATGAAGTATCTAAAGGTTATTGCATCCATAACAGGGAGTATGTTTCCTCATAATCAATTCCTGGCCTTTGTGAAAAACCTTGAGCCACAAGTCTAGCTTTATATCTTGTAACTTTATTTTTTATATTTCGTTTTCATACAAAAACCCATTTATACCCTACAGGCTTTACATCTATCGAAGTAATAACAATAGGTCCAAAAACCTTTCGTTTGTTAAGTGAATCTAATTCAGCTTGCATAGCTCCTTTCCATTTATCCCAGTCATGTCTATTTTGACAGTCACTAACTGATTTTGGTTTTGGATCATCATTTCCACTCATGATGTCACTTGCTATGGAATAAGAAAATTTTATCAATACTTTCCATTTCATCTCGATTCCATAAAATATGTGTGTGACCATAGTTAATTGACATTTCTTTATTATTTTCATCCAAATCCTCCTCATGAGAGTTTTGGGTATTTAATTTTGCATCAAGGTCATTCACTTTATGGCCAACTTCCTTTTCATGAGTTTTTCTCTTTCGAGGATTTTTATCCTTAGAACCGATTGGTCTTCCTCGTTTCAAACGTCTCTGAGATTCATGAGCCATTGTGTTCTCTATTTGCTTATTTGGAATCTCAACTCGAGCTGGAGTATTAGCAGCTGGTATATGAGATTTAGTAACTCTGTTTGTATTAGTAAATGCATCAGGTAATTGATTTGCAATTTCTTACAAGTGTATTATCTTTTGAACCTCTGTCTCATATTGTTTAGTTACTGGATAAGATGCAACAATGAAGGAACATACCATGAGACATCATTTTCTTGTCTTTTCTTTTCTCCCCCTAATGCTGGGAAAACTGACTCGTTAAAATGACAATCAGCAAAACGTGCTGTAAATACATCACCCGTTAAAGGTTCAACATATCTTATGATGGAAGCTTATTCATATCCAACATAAATTCTCAACCTTCTTTGAGGACCCATTTTTGTGTGTTGTGGTGGTGCAATAGGGACATACACTGCACACCCAAAAATTCTAAGGTGGGAAATGTTTGGCTCATTGCCAGAAACAAGTTGTAACGGTGAGTATTTAAGATTTTCACTTGGTCTTATATGAATTAGTGATCCAGTATGAAGAATTGCATGACCCCAAATAGACACAGGGAGTTTTGTCCTAATTATTAATGGTCTAGCTATTAGTTGTAGACGTTTGATTAACGACTCAGCTAAGCCATTTTATGTGTGTACATGAGCAACAGGGTGTTCAACAATAATTCCCACAGACATGCAATAATCATTAAAGCATGTGATGTGAATTCACCAGTATTATCAAGTCTCACCCTTTTAATAGTATAATCAGGAAAATGTACTTGTAATTTAATAATTTGTGCAAGAAATTTCGCAAATGCTACATTATGAGTTGATAACAAAGAGACATGAGACCATCTACTTGATGTGTCTATCAAAACTATAAATTATCTAAATGGTCCAGATGGTGGATGAATTGGCCCACATATATCTCCATAAATTCTTTCAAGAAACAGGGGTGATTCCTTTTCAATTTTCACAGGCGAAGGCCTTATGATTAACTTTCCAAGAGAACAAGATGTACACAAAGGAATTTTATTCGATTGTGGGATCTTTTGATATTTCAATGGATGCACATGTGTGTTTTAATTATTCTTTTCATCATTGTGGATCTTGGATGGCCTAATCTGTCATGTCATAAGTTAAGTGTTTCAGGATCATAAAATTTTTCTTTAACTTCCATATATGCTTGAGGCACATTAATGTGTGTATAATGTAAACCAGACTGAAGCATTGGTAGTTTTTCTAATATCTTATCTTTACTTATGATATGCAAATATTTTTCATTGTCAACAGTCCTTGACTGAGTATCATATCCGTTATGATATATGTTTTTGAAACTCAACAGATTTCTTGTTAATTTTGGGGAAAATAAAGCATTTTCTATTATAATTTTTGTACCATTTGGTAATGCTAAATTAGCCTTTCCCACTCCTTCTATCAGGTCTGTAGGGCCTGATATTGTATTAACGATTCCTTTTATTGGTTTAAGTTCATAAAAATATTTCTTAGATCTAAGTATAATGTGTGTGGCTCCACTATCCGCTAAACATATATCTGCTTCATTTGTTTGATCTTGCACTCCAGTGATGTTCATTTTAATCTTGAAAGTACAAAGAAAAATAATAAGTGAATAACGACGATATTGTTATATTTTAACAAAGACTTTATTGAACCGTAGGAAAACATTACATGAAGAAAAGTACATAATTAAAGATAGAAAACACTTAATTGTTGCATATAACTATTGTGGTCAAGCAACATGTGTTTCAGAGGTCTATGTCAAAGTCTGCAATGTTCAACTCAACGTTGAGATCATTGAAATTATCAACATGGTTCACTTCTTTATCTTTTCTTTTAAGAGAGGCCTGGTATAGTTCACACAAATGTGGAGCTGTGCGACAAGCCTTTGACCAGTGGTTTGTGCTACCACATCTAAAACAGGAAGTGCCATTGTTTTCGGACCTACCGACTTCATTCCCTTTGTACTGATTGGAATTGTTATTTTATAGGGCGTGGTAATTGACTGTTCTTTGCTTTCTACCACAGCCATATCCACGGCCACGACCGCGTCCACGGCTATAAAAATTACCTCGGTAGTTATTGTTACCCTTAAAAGAATGGTTGCGATTATTAAAGTAACTTTAATCAAAAGAACCACGACCACGACCTCGTCCCCACTTTCTCCTAGAGTTTTTAGTAGCAACATTTATTTCTGGAATTGCTAATGATCCCGTGGGACGAGCTTGATGATTTTTCATCAAAAGCTCATTATTCTTTTCTGCTACAAGGAGAAATGAATTCAAATCAGATTATCTTTTAAATTTTTGCAACCTGTATTGTTGTTGCAAGTTTATATTTGATGCATGAAATGTGGAGAAAGTTTTCTCCAACATATCTTCCTCGGTCACTTTTTGCCCACAGAATCTGAGGGTCGAGCAAATTCTGAACAAAGCAGATGTGTACTCATTTACCTTTTTAAAATCTTGGAATCTGAGATTGTTCCATTCATCTCTAGCAGTGGGAAGTAGAACTTCCCTTTGGTGATCAAATCTGCTTTGTAAATCTTTCCATAAAACATACGGATCTTCACAATTCGAATATTCAAATTGCAGCATTTCATCAATATGTTTATGTAAAAAGACGCCAGCTTTCTCTTTGTCTTGTTCAGAGCAAGCATTCCCCTCTTGTATGGTTTCTAAGACACCCATAGATTTTAGATGTCTTTTTACATGGGTCGTCCACGACATATAGTTATCTCCATTGATATTAAGAGCTTGAAATTCGATTTTTGCAGTGTTTGACATTTTGTTTTCTAAACAAGAATCAAGCAAATAGTAAGATAATTATTAGAATCCATATATATCAATAAACGTTGCGATATAATAAAGTGGTAGAGCTATAAACAAATACAAAAATAAGAAAAGTTTAAATTCTTCATGTGGAAGTTCAGCAATGGGATAAGAACTAAAATAAGCATTATGGTTGCCAGTACAAAAACCGGGTGTATCATCTTTGAAAGATTGCCTTGGATAAACTTGAGAAAAGAGATAATCTGTTTATAGAAAATAAATCGATGGTGGTCAATTTATAGTTTAAATTATAACCATTTGTAATGACTATGTACAACGGTTATATAACCGTTTATAACGGCTATATAATCGTCGTGTGTATATATCGATAGTAATTTTAAATAAAATAGATAAGTATAATTATGTTATAAAACTTAAATTTAGTTTATAAAAATAAAAAAAAAGAATAAGAATGACAAGTTAGGATAAGAATAAGACGTTAGTACAAATAAATGTTAGTAAACATAATAAAAAAATGCTAGTTGCATAAGTAAAAGTTAGATGCATAAATAATAGGTTAGATGTATAAGTAAAAGTTAGTTGATATAAAATAAAATGTTAGTTGCATAATCAAAAGTTAGATGCATAAATAAAAGTTAGTTTGTTACTAGTCCCATGGTTATCAAGATGTCCATAATAAAATCTTCCTTTATGCTTACTTTATTTATCTTAATCATCTTCTCAATATAAGGTATTATATATTATTACTTAATGAAGCCCTTATCTTGATTAGTGGATGACTTTGTGCTTTATTGACTTTCTTGATTCGAGTTTAGGAGCTTTCGTGCTGATAACGTGTTATAATACCACGATATTTAATACAAGATTAGTGTTATAAACTTAAGAACTTAAAGAGAATCTTAAGAGCAAGAAGAGAAATGTATATCTTATGAAAGTGTATACAAGAGGTGCATTTTCTCCTCTACATTGAGGTGGTATTTATACTACAAAGATCAATCATTTTGGTAGACAAGGTAAACTATTTTGGTAGATAAGTAGCATAGTAAACTTATCTACAAGTTTGACAAAGAGTTCATCCACTTGCTATGATAATAATTCATAATTATCCTTGCTTATTATGGTGTATTCTATAAATAATATTCTATAAAAGGTTACGTATTTTATAGAAAAGTGGGGGAACTTAAAAGCCAACAAAAGTATTTTTTTTTCAAATACCCGTGCAACAACTTTTTTTCTCACACATTGATCTCAACGATTTGATTCAGTGATATGGAGGGTTGAGGTCACCTCTTAGGTTTTTTGAAGAAAATAAACTTTTTAAAATAATCGTTGTAACATCTCGTATTTAGCAAGTAATAATAATAATAATAATAATAATAATAATAATAATAATAATAATAATAATAATAATAATAATAATAATAATAAAATAATAATAATAATAATTATAATAATAACAATAATAATAATAATATAAATAATAATAATAATAATGATAATAGTAATAATAATAATAATAATAATATTAATAATAATAATAACAATAATAAAATAATAAAGCACAGGGGTGTTTGTGCAAATTCTGAAACTTCAAAAGAAGTTTCAGAACATAAAATAACAAAATACAAACCGCAGGGACCATTGTGTAAATTTTTTTTTAAAACCATTCCCCTACCCGATTTTCCGGCGCCGGACTCCGGCGAGCTCCGGCGATGTCCAAATCGATTAATATACACGATTTTCACTCACAAAACCGGTTCTAATGCGTTCGTGGACTAGTTTCGAACCCAATGCACCCGTTAAACACGTTTAACCATCGAAATAATCGGATCCAAAGCTCTCACATCGAAACCACCAAAATTCCCGACCAAATCAACCAAAACACTTGATTTCGAACCCCACAATTTGACCGAATTGTTTCTTGGATCCAATTCGAAGTGGAATCCAGCGAAAACAGGCATTAAATCCGACAAATTAACGGATATAATTCCACTTTAATCTCAGATTCTAATCCAGCTCATTAGTACACTCAAACGATGATAATAAACAAATTAAAGTTACCTAAACGGTCCTATGTAAAATACCCAATCGATCTCAGCTTTCAATTTCACCAAAATCAACACAAAACACCCCATCGATCCTCATTCTCTGTCGGACCTGCAACTCTATCGAACATCATCTTCCGAATCTTCTCAACCCAAATTAACAGAGGGCTTTTGACCATTATCATCGATAGAAACTATCTGCAAAGTTAATTTGATTTCCATCGAGGTTGATCATCATTTGGTTTCGAAACAACTACGAACTGTTCTTCATCTGTTCCTGTCGAATTAAATACCCAATCAGGTAATTGAAAACACTAATCTACTCATTATTAACTGGGGATCAAAAGCCCTATGCTTTCAGACGCATTCAAGATCGAATTGAGCTTCAATTTGATCGGGTTCGAACTAGGGCTCAAACGGGATTTTGTGGTTTTGCTTGATTTGATTTAAAACAATTAAACACTGTCTACTTTCACGGCTGAGGCCCTTGGTCTGATGGTTCTGTGCTCACAATCCAAACAGGAGGTCCCGGGTTCGAACCCGGGCACCCCCATTTAATTTTTTAATAGTTTTAAGCCTTTAAATAAATAATAAAAAATCAGATTAATTATAAAACTCATTTTATAAACTTTCAATAATTTTTGAAATCATCTAATTAATTTCTGGAATTTATTTTAAAATTTTCATTTATTTATCTAGTTAATTATTTTGTTTAATTGGTTCATTTTCTTATAAAATAGATTTTAAATATTTTTAACTAATGTTATAATCAATTTATTTTATAAAGAATGGACTTTAAATAAAAGTTTAATTCCACAAAAATTATTATTGGGTTAAACGTTGCCTTTAAATTATTGTTTAAAACGTGTTTATTTAGTTACAAAACTTTATTCAAATTTTAGATATATCTTACAAATTTTTATAAATGTTTTCTTTACACATCTTTAAGTATATAAATATCATAAACTTCTTTTCATTTTATTTCACAAAAAAATAATTTGTTCCCACTTATTAAATATAATTAATTGACAAAACCTCAAGTATAAATTCTAATACCTTAATTCGCTTGAAATCATTAACTTCAATTTTATATATATGTAATATATATAGGTACCTTGTAAAGGAATTCGTTGAAACGACACGCGTTATTATTTCTTATTAATCATCCAATATATACTTAATCGCCAAGTGAGTTTTCCTTGACCCTTTTTACTTTATTTCACACCATTTTGGGGTGAAACATGGTACTTATACATTATACACTTATAAACGTTTGAGACTTATAAAGCACTTGCAATTCATCTTTATATTTTGTCATGGTTATTTGTGTGTTGTAAGTGATTATATGAGATACATAGTTTGTTACAATCATTAACTATTGCTAGCCTGGCGACGTCTTAGATCTTTGGGCCTAACAAGCCTATTTGGTGCTAAAGTCGATGAACTGCCGACTCCTAGGAGCCGTATGCTTGTGCACTAGGGAACCAAATACACTTAGCCAATCTTGTATACTTGTAATCAAGTCGAGGTTTGATTGTAAAGATATGTGTTCTATAACCTTACTAGCTTATAACCTATGACACGAATTGCAACTTATAACCTTTTCATATTATGTATGAAAACATTGGAAACTCACAAACTATTTTTAGTTGACCTTTTATTTTTATCATGTTTCAGGTAACCCCCAAGTTTAAAGTGGTCTTTTGAAGCTTACAATAAAACTAGGACGTGGACCTAGTTAAATAAAGGAAATGTTATGTTATGTTTGATATTTGCTTGAATGTATTTCATGACTTATGTTTGTAATTCTGTTGAAACTATTAAATTGAATATTTACATTTAAACATAGCGTTATGTGGCTGTGAACAATCTTATTCCTCACACCTCGACGATTCCGCCGTCAAGGTTGGGCTGTGACAGATTGGTATCAGAGCCCATAACTATAGGGATTTAGGTTATTAATGGTGACCTAGACTATAGCTTATGCATGCACCTTATAGTATTTTTATCTTGTAAATACATGGTTTGCATGTTACATAATGCTATGCCTTCTTATGTGCAATTTGATGCCTTAGCATAGGATTGCCTAAACTTAGTTACTTGTCTCCCTAAACTCATCTTTGACTCTCCCCGAACATGAAACCTCTTAATCTTATCTTCGACGACATGCGGAATCGTATACATATGCTTATGACTTGGATCTTTAGACGTTGTGTCTAATCTATATAAATCTCATCAAGGTTTTGATTTCATGAACCTAAGAAATATTGTGTGACACAAAGACACCTGTATTCTGGATTTCCTGGCAAAAAGCCTTCGGGCTAAGGCAAGCGTTTCGCATAAATCCTACGGGACCAGTTACGCTTACCTGGGGATTTCTGGGATGAGTGATAAACTATGGTCAACATACACAAGTTTCTAAGGCAAATGGCTCAATTTACCTTGACATGTCAACGTTTCCAAATGGTGATGCGTTACCGACTGGAAACATTCCGTATAAATCATAATCCTTACTTAAACTGTCTATCCTTATTGTCCTTTTACCCGTTCCTAATCCAATTCGTATTTTTCAGTATGTCTCGTCATCATGGAAAGCGTGGAAGTTCCGACCGCAAGCTGGCAGCAATGATCGCCAAACAAATGGCTGCTGTGCTCCCAACCATGGTTGCTGAACTTAATAGCACCATGATGGCTAATAGTAACAACAACACCAATGGAAACAACAACGATGCTCATGGAGAGAACAGCAACAGCCGAAACGGGAACGATCGTACTTGCACTTTCAAACATTTCAACTCGTGCAAACCCACAAACTTTAGTGGCAAGGAAGGAGCCACTGGTCTTCTTGAGTGGTTCGAAAGCATGGAGAACACTTTTGTCAATTGTGAGTGTCCCGAGGCACTCAAAGTCCGTTATGCCACTAGTATGCTCCAACAAAGGGCACTTACCTGGTGGAATAGCGAGAAGAGAAACCGAGGAGCTGATGCTATTTCGGCACTCTCTTGGGATGAATTCAAGAACATCGCCATCGCGAAGTTTTGCCCGAGAAGTGAATTGCAAAAGCTGGAAGAAGAATTCTGGAATTTGAAGCAAAACGATGGTGATCATTTGGCCTACTCAACTAGGCATCATGAGTTGAGTTTATTGCTGCCTCACATGGTCGATACCGTTCCCCGCAACATCGAGAAGTTCATTAAGGGTGTACCACCCAAGATTCAAGATGCCGTAGTGGGTAGCCGACCCACAACTTTAGAAGAAGCCATTACTATCACCGCTCAACTCACCGAGAACCATATACGAGCGGGCACCATGTCTGTGAAAGGTGCAAAAAGGGTGGAAAAGACGGCTACTGAAGTCGTTAAGGAGACTAAAGCTGAACCGTCTCACAATAACAACAATAAGAAGCGCAAATTCACACCGGCACGTAACTATGCCGTGGCTGCACCCAAACAACCCCAAAGACAACTTGTACCTACCGCTGCACCTGTGGCACAAGTGCCTGGGGCTAGAGCCTATGCTGGTCCGCAACCTATGTGCAACACGTGTAAATATCATCATCCGGGGAATCAACCATGCCGTATCTGTACCTTATGTGGTAAATATGGTCACTGGGTGGCGACTTGTCACCGTGCGCCTAACAACGCTGCCATGGTCACAAATCGTGTTTGCTACAATTGTGGGGAATCTGGTCATTTCCGCCCACAATGCCCTCGCCTTGTGGGTAATGTGCCACCAGCTCGAGGACGTGCTTTCAATATCAACGCCAACCAAGCACAAGTCAGCAATGATGTTGTGAATGGTATGACGAAGAACCCCGTTTAAATCATTTCTTGTATTGTTGATGTTTCCATCTTTGTAACCATAGTATCAATAATAAAAAATTTTTTTACCAAACAGGTATGCATCTTGTGAATGATCATTATGCATCTGTATTATTTGATTCGGGTGCGGATAAGAGTTTCGTGTCGTTAGAATTCGAGCCCATACTTTCTAAATCACGTATTAATATGGAAAGACCCTACACGGTCGAAGTCGCCGATGGAAAACCTATTGTCGTTGACGTCATAATACGTGATTGCATCATAAGCTTTAACGAACACGAATTCTCTATTGATCTTATTCCCATGAAACTTGGAAGCTTCGACGTCATCATTGGTATGGATTGGCTAGCCAAACATCATGCCGAGATCGTTTGTTTTGAGAAGTGTATCCGAATACCATTACCATCCGAGGATACTTTGAAAGTGTTCGGCGAGAAATCATCACAAGGACTCAAACTCATGTGTTGCACTCAAGCCCGAAAGTGCTTAAGCAAGAAGTATATGGCCTTCTTGGCTTACGTGGTCAACACAAAAGCCAAAGGGAAAGAACTTAAGGATGTCCCTATTGTACAAGACTTTCCTGAAGTATTTCCCGATGACCTTAGTGGTTTACCTCCCGTGCGTGAAGTTGAATTTAAAATTGATTTGATATCGGGAGCAAACCCCGTGGCTAAGTCACCATATCGGCTTGCACCATCGGAATTGCAAGAACTCTCTAGCCAACTCCAGGAATTATCCGAGAAAGGGTTTATCCGCCCTAGTTCTTCTCCTTGGGGTGCACCTGTCTTATTTGTGAAGAAGAAAGATGGGTCATTCCGTATGTGTATCGATTACCGAGAGCTCAACAAGTTGACCATCAAAAACCGGGTATCCTCTTCCTCGTATCGACGATCTGTTTGATCAACTTCAAGGAGCTACTATATTCTCGAAGATTGATCTACGTTCTGGATATCATCAATTACGAGTCCATGATGATGACATCCCAAAGACCGCGTTTCGTACTCGTTATGGGCACTATGAGTTTACGGTGATGCCTTTTGGCTTGACTAATGCTCCTGCTGTTTTTATGGATCTCATGAATCGAGTATGCAAGCCTTATCTAGATAAGTTTGTGATCGTCTTCATTGATGACATTCTCATCTACTCCAAAACCAACGCCGAGCATGAACTGCATTTGCGACAAGTTCTTGAATTGTTAAAGAAAGAGCAATTGTACGCGAAGTTCTCGAAGTGTGATTTCTGGCTCAAGGAAGTTCAATTTCTAGGACACGTGGTGAATAGCCAAGGAATTCACGTTGACCCTGCAAAGGTGGAAGCTGTGAAGAATTGGTGTGTTCCCACGACACCGACCGAGATTCGTTCTTTCCTTGGTCTTGCTGGTTATTATCGGCGATTCATCACCAACTTTTCGAGGATCGCAAAGCCGCTCACTTCCTTAACACAAAAGAATAAATCATTCGAGTGGGGGCCCGAGCAAGAGGAAGCTTTTGAAACATTAAAACACAAACTAAGCAATGCTCCTATCTTGACCCTACCCGATGGAAACGATGATTTCACCGTATATTGTGATGCTTCAAAACAAGGTCTTGGTTGCGTTCTTATGCAACGAGGAAAGGTGATAGCTTATGCATCAAGACAATTGAAGGTTCACGAGGTGAATTATACAACTCACGATCTTGAACTCGGTGCTGTGGTTTTCGCTTTGAAGATCTGGCGACATTATCTCTATGGGACGAAATGCATAGTCTACACCGACCACAAAAGTCTCCAACATGTGTTCAACCAAAAATCTCAACATGAGACAAAGGCGTTGGATCGAGTTAATCAGTGACTACGACTGTGACATTCGCTATCATCCTGGAAAGGCGAATGTTGTAGCTGACGCGCTGAGTCGCAAGGTCCATAACAAAACCGTCTCACTACAAGAAATCCGAGATCGAAGACAGTGGTTTCACACGTTATGAGAATTTGATACCGAGGTTCGTGTGGATATTAACGAGGCTACTATCATGCTCCAAAACATAAGAATTGATAGTGATCTCGAGTTATGCATTCGCAAGGCTCAACAAGCGGCAATAACCGACGAAGGAAGTAATGAGGATTTGTTGTCTAACGTTCGATCACAACTGGAGGAAAAACCAAACGGCCTATGGTACTTTCTCAATCGACTTTGGATCCCAAATCGTGATAACCTTCGACACATCATTTTGAACGAAGCTCATCACACCCGATATTCTATTCATCCTGGCTCCGATAAAATGTACATGGACTTGCGTGGTCAATATTGGTGGCCTGGAATGAAGAAAGATATCGCGGTTTATGTCTCCAAATGTCTCACATGTGCAAGAGTCAAAGCCGAGCATCAACGACCAAGTGGTTTACTTGAACAACCTGAAATCCCTATGTGGAAATGGGAACATGTATCCATGGATTTCATAACCAAGTTACCACGTACTCCTCGTGATCATAATAGTATATGGGTGATTGTGGATCGTTTGACTAAGACGGCACATTTCATACCTATACGAGACACATACAAAGTTTCAAGACTAGCTCGTATATACATTGACGAAATTGTGAGTCGTCATGGTGTACCATTGCACATCATTTCCGATCGAGATGCTCGTTTCACTTTGCACTTTTGGTCATCTATGCAAGAACTCTTGGGTACTCAATTGGATTTAAGTACGGCTTACCATCCTCAAACTGATGGCCAAACCGAACGAACAATCCAAACCCTCGAGGATTTGCTACGATTATGTGTCCTTGACTTTGGTGGTAATTGGGATACGCATTTACCGCTCGCGGAATTTTCGTATAATAATAGTTATCACTCGAGTATCAAGATGGCACCGTTCGAAGCACTTTATGGTCGTAAATGCCGATCGCCGATCTGTTGGACTGATATTGGTGAAAACTTTATCACTGGTCCTGAACTTATACAAGAAACGACCGACAAAGTTGCAACAATCCGCAAGAACCTTGAAGTGGCAAGAAGTCGACAAAAGAGTTATGCCGATAAGCATCGTAAACCATTGGAGTTTCAAGTTGGTGATATGGTTCTTCTTAAGGTTTCACCATGGAAAGGTGTTATTCGCTTTGGAAAGAAGGGCAAATTAGCTCCAAGATTTGTAGGTCCTTTCAAAATCCTGAAAAGGATTGGGAAAGTGGCTTATAAACTGGAACTACCTTCCGACCTTAGTGGAGTTCATCCTGTGTTCCATGTCTCAAATTTAAGAAGGTGTTTGGCCGACGAGAGTCTGCATGTTCCACTGGAAGACATTCAGATCAACGAATCACTGCACTTCATTGAGAAACCTGTTGAAATTATGGATCGTATCATGAAGAAGACTAGAACCACAACAACTCCAATTGTCAAGGTTCGTTGGAGAACAAGTGTGGAGCTGAGTTCACGTGGGAGCGGGGGGATCATATGAAGGAGAGATACCCGTATTTGTTTGTTTAGTTCATTTTAAATTTCTGAACGAAATTCTTTAAAGTAGGGGAAACAGTAACACTTTGTATTTATACGATAATTAACATTCATTCTTAATCAACGTAAAAGCTTATGAGGCTAATTGGAAGACACACACGTTAGACTCTCTTTTTACCTCTAATGGCTCTGCCATTGCACACAAAGTAAACACTAAAGCGGTCAGCTTAATCGATGATGAATTTTCTTCTTCATCAAAACCTGAAAGTCCTCCAAGTGTCCTCATCTTGTCGTCACAGCCTCCTCGTAAACAAATTTCGGGACGAAATTTTCTAAAGTAGGGGAGACTGTAACATCTCGTATTTAGCAAACAATAATAATACTAATAATAATAATAATAATAATAATAATAAAATAATAATAATTATTATTATAATAATAACAATAATAATAATAATAATAATAATAATAATAATAATGATAATAGTAATATAATAATAATAATAATAATAATAATAGTAACAATAATAAAAATAATAAAGCACAGGGGGTGTTTGTGCAAATTCTGAAACTTCAAAAGAAGTTTCAGAACATAAAATAACAAAATACAAACCGCAGGGACCATTGTGTAAATTTTTTTTAAAAACCATTCCCCCTACCCGATTTTCCGGCACCGGACTCCGGCGACTCCGGCGATGTCCAAATCGATTAATATACACGATTTTCACTCACAAAACCGGTTCTAATGCGTTCGTGGACTAGTTTCGAACCCAATGCACCCGTTAAACACGTTTAACCATCGAAATAATCGGATCCAAAGCTCTCACATTGAAACCACCAAAATTCCCGACCAAATCAACCAAAACACTTGATTTCGAACCCCACAATTTGACCGAATTGTTTCTTGGATCCAATTCGAAGTGGAATCCAACGAAAACAGGCATTAAATCCGACAAATTAACGGATATAATTCCACTTTAATCTTGGATTCTAATCCAGCTCATTAATACACTCAAACGATGATAATAAACAAATTAAAGTTACCTAAACGGTCCTATGTAAATACCCAATCGATCTCAGCTTTCAATTTCACCAAAAATCAACACAAAACACCCCATCGATCCTCATTCTCTGTCGGACCTGCAACTCTATCGAACATCATCTTCCGAATCTTCTCAACCCAAATTAACAGAGGGCTTTTGACCATTATCATCGATAGAAACTATCTGCAAAGTTAATTTGATTTCCATCGAGGTTTGATCATCATTTGGTTTCGAAACAACTACGAACTGTTCTTCATCTGTTCCTGTCGAATTAAATACCCAATCAGGTAATTGAAAACACTAATCTACTCGTTATTAACTGGGGATCAAAAGCCCTATGCTTTCAGACGCATTCAAGATCGAATTGAGCTTCAATTTGATCGGGTTCGAACTAGGGCTCAAACGGGATTTTGGGGTTTTGCTTGATTTGATTTAAAACAATTAAACACTGTCTACTTTCACGGATGAGGCCCTTGGTCTGATGGTTCTGTGCTCACAATCCAAACAGGAGGTCCCGGGTTCGAACCCGGGCACCCCCATTTAATTTTTTTAATAGTTTTAAGCCTTTAAATAAATAATAAAAAAATCAGATTAATTATAAAACTCATTTTATAAACTTTCAATAATTTTTGAAATCATCTAATTAATTTCTGGAATTTACTTTAAAATTTTCATTTATTTATCTAGTTAATTATTTTGTTTAATTGGTTCATTTTCTTATAAAATAGATTTTAAATATTTTTAACTAATGTTATAATCAATTTATTTTATAAAGAATGGACTTTAAATAAAAGTTTAATTCCACAAAAATTATTATTGGGTTAAACGTTGCCTTTAAATTATTGTTTAAAACGTGTTTATTTAGTTACAAAACTTTATTCAAATTTTAGATATATCTTATAAATTTTTATAAATGTTTTCTTTACACATCTTTAAGTATATAAAATATCATAAACTTTTTTCATTTTATTTCACAAAAATATAATTTGTTCCCACTTATTAAATATAATTAATTGACAAAACCTCAAGTATAAATTCTAATACCTTAATTCGCGTGAAATCATTAACTTCAATTTTATATATATGTATATATATATAGGTACCTTGTAAAGGAATTCGTTGAAACGACGCGCGTTATTATTTCTTATTAATCATCCAATATATACTTAATCGCCAAGTGAGTTTTCCTTGACCCTTTTTACTTTATTTCACACCATTTTGGGGTGAAACATGGTACTTATACATTATACACTTATAAACGTTTGAGACTTATAAAGCACTTGCAATTCATCTTTATATTTTGTCATGGTTATTTGTGTGTTGTAAGTGATTATATGAGATACATAGTTTGTTACAATCATTAACTATTGCTAGCCTGGCAACGTCTTAGATCTTTGGGCCTGACAAGCCTATTTGGTGCTAAAGTCGATGAACTGCCGACTCCTAGGAGCCGTATGCTTGTGCACTAGGGAACCAAATACACTTAGCCAATCTTGTATACTTGTAATCAAGTCGAGGTTTGATTGTAAAGATATGTGTTCTATAACCTTACTAGCTTATAACCTATGACACGAATTGCAACTTATAACCTTTTCATATTATGTATGAAAACATTGGAAACTCACCAACTATTTTTAGTTGACCTTTTATTTTTATGATGTTTCAGGTAACCCCCAAGTTTAAAGTGGTCTTTTGAAGCTTACAATAAAACTAGGACGTGGACCTAGTTAAATAAATGAAATGTTATGTTATGTTTGATATTTGCTTGAATGCATTTCATGACTTATGTTTGTAATTCCTGTTGAAACTATTAAATTGAATATTTACATTTAAACATAGCGTTATGTGGCTGTGAACAATCTTATTCCTCACACCTCGACGATTCCGCCGTCAAGGTTGGGGTGTGACAATCGTCATATATATAGGGGAAGAACGGTTATTAACCCACCTTTATGGTGATAATTCGTTAACAAAATCAGAACCATTGATCTTCTTCAATTTGTATGAGATGTTGCCATGTGTTCACATCTTTATCTTAAATGAGAAGGTCATTCTAGACATTTGACGATCACTCAAAAAAGTCAAATTATAATGGTGGTGAGAAGTGTCACCAGCTACATTTTATTTTTTTATAAAACGTTTACCCTCTATTTTTTATACATTTATAACTTTTTATAGTATTTTTTTTTTATAAAAATTATACCATAAAACCCATCACATTTTCTTGTCAAATCCATTATAGTATTGTCCAAAAGTTGTATTTATGACCAATAAAAAGAACGGTTTACATCACTGTGATGAACACATATGCTGTAACGTCAATTCTAACAACCATTTACAGTGTATTACACCACTGTAATAATTGTTATTGTTATCAATCTTCTAAGTAGCAACGATTTCATAATTAACAAAGAAAAAAGTACTTTTATCATGGGAAGTCGCCGGAATCCTATTCCGGAGAAGCTACAAGGCCGTATAATGAAGTTTTTTGTCACAAACTTGCCGGATAAATGCAGCGGGAAGGATCTTGCGGAGTTTACTCGTCGTTAGGGGTTATCTTTGATTTATACATTGCGCGAAAAAGGGACAAACTTGGCAACAGGTTTGGCTTTATTTCGTTTTGGATGTAAAGGATTCAGGTGAGATGGTTAAGAATTTATGCGCAGTGAAGATGGGGGATTACTCGTTGAAAGCAAATGTGGCGAGATTTTCGTTTGAAGATGGTGAGATTGGTCCGCCTCCTAAACAACACAACAATATGAGAGACAAAGGAAAACAGCCGAAGGATTATGGTCTAGGTACGGGGATAGGATCAACGTCATATATGCAAGGTGGAAGATCGTTTCAAGAGACTCTAACGGGCAGGAGTACGGTAGGTAAGAAAGAACGAGTTATTCATGTTGACGACGGGGTTACGGCGTTCCAGAAGACTCATGGAAAGGCACTAATTATGAAGATGTTAGATCTTGATGCTTTGAAAAGTACCAATATTATTTTGAAGGAGATGGATGCGGGGAATTGTAAGGTACAGTATCTAGGGGGTCTTTCGGTGATGGTAACGTTTCAAGAAAAGTTTGATGCTGAGAAAGCTTTGATTGCGTCTAAGGAAGTTCTGGGCAGGTTTAATTCGGTTAAAATATGGGAGGGTCAATCCTTGGCCTTTGAAAGGTTAGCATGGCTGAAGATTAAGGGGTTGCCTATCCATTTAATGCATTCTGTAGTGATTGATAAGGTGGGAGAAGTCTTTGGTAAGATCATGTTTAGGCCGCCTCGCTCCGAAGATGATGCGGATCTGTCATACGATTACAGAGGAGTGTTGGTGGGAGAAGGAAAGAAGATTGATGATGAAATTACGGTTGAATGGAGAGGAAAACGCTTCAAGGTTTGGGTGGATGAGGAGGTAGGGGATTGGGTACCGGAGTTCTTGAAGCCTATGACGGGAGGAAATTCGAGCGATGAACAAAATGTGGATTCAGGTCCTAGCGATAATGTCAATGTTAATGTGGATGACAATAGTCAGGATAGAAGATGTTCTGTTACCGGTGATGTGACTGGGGTGGCCGGAGATGTGGACGGAAATATGACCGGCGAGGGAGTTAATGCTTCCGGTGAGAAAAATGACAATTACAAGGAAGGTGCTAATTGTTTGGAAACCATTAATGGCGCATTAGATGAGGAGTATGGTAAGGAAACTCCTAAAAGGAATGTTTTTATTCCTGGGGCCCAGTTTGACTATGAAAAAGCATTTAACGGAATTGATATGGTTAATGATTCGATGGTCAACTTAAATAAAAGAAAAAAGAAACAATGTGATTTAAATGGGATGGCCCGAAATGTTGAATATTCTAGTAGTTTGGACAGATCAAAGGTAGTTAAGAAGCCCAAGGATGGTGAAGGCCCAATAGAGTTGGATAGTGAGGAGGATGTAATTGGTCCAACAGATTATATTGAAGATGGAGCTGAGCAAATTAATAATTTTAAGAAAATTCAAGGGCAAAATCGTAACTCTGTTATTATTGATGAAGACTTGGATTTCTAACCTCTACTCCTGTTATTGTTGGTGTACACTCACCAAGAACACAAAGGAGTGAGGATGTACGGCTCAAACTAAGGAGAAGGTCAAAATATTGATAATGAAGTGGATGCGACGGTACAAATGGGTATTCTTCTGGGTGCTCACCTTCAAGGCCATCGAAGTTTGGTGCAGGAAACAGTACAAGGCGAAAGGGTACAGGTTGGTGTTAAATGAATATCATGTCAATTAATATTAGAGGGTTGAGGGTGGGGGGCAAGGCAGCGTGGTGTTGTGGGTTGAGGAAGAGACATGGGGTGGAGTTTATCGGTTTGCAGGAATCTAAGGTTACGGATTTGGGGTTGTCTGAGGTTATAAAATTTTGGGGTGATGGGGGGGTGGAGTTCGACTCTGTAGATGCAGCTGGAAGGTCTGGAGGTATTGTTAGTATGTGGAACCCGAAAATTTTCAAGAAGTTAGCGGCGGTGAAGAATAAAAACTTCCTACTAATTACAGGTACTTTAGTTTCTGATGGTTCTTTGATGCATCTTATGAACGTTTATGCTCCTCAGCGAGCTGGGGCTAAAAAGCGATTATGGTTTGGATTATCGGGGGTGATCCGGGGTTGTACCGGTATGGTGGTATTGTTGGTGATTTTAACGCGGTTCGTTTCTCAGAAGAACGAAGAAATTCGACATTTAATCAAGGGTGGCGACTGATTTTAATAACTTTATTGATGAAATGGGGCTTATTGAATATGTCATGAGAGGTTTCAAATATACATATTTGGTTGGCAAAGGAAAGGAGCACAAGATGAGTAAGATTGATAGGGTTTTGGTTTGCCAGAACTTCTTTAATAAGTGGGCGACAGCTTGTTTGAGAGCATTAAATAGGGGTTACTCGGATCATTGTCCATTATTGCTGACAGTGGTGGACGCCAACTTTGGGCCTAAACCGTTTAGGTGGTTCAATTCTTGGCTTAGTAGAGAGGGGTGTGAAGAGGTGGTATTTAAAGCGTTATCAGAAAGTAGATGTCAAGGGAACCCGATGAGATCTTAATGAAAAAATTTAAACTTCTGAGATATTGTCTTAAAAAGTGGTGGAAGGGTGTTGAACTAAAGGAAGACGAGGAAATGAAGGGTATGAGAGAGGATTTGGAGAAATTAGAAATCGTTATGGAAGGAAGAGACCTTGAGGAAGAGGAAGTATGGGTATGGGAGGAGTGTAGAAAAGGGGTGGATCATTTGAATTTATGCAAGATCGGGATTTAAAACAAAAATCAAGGGTGAGATGGGCTATAGATGGAGATGAAAATTCTGCATTTTTTCATAGGCTTGTTAATGGTAGGAAAGCTTCTAATGCTATTCCGGGTTTACTGGTTAATGATACATGGGTCTCGAAACCTTCTTTGGTGAAAAAGGAAGTGTATAGACATTTTAGAGGTCATTTTGCAGAGTGTTTGAAAAAAGACCTGGAATTTTTTGCGAGAATATGAAGAGGATTGAGGTTTCTAGTGGCGAAGATTTGATAGCTCCTTTATCGAAAAGTGAAATAAAGGAGGCTGTATTTGATTGTAGGTCGGATCGTGCTCCAGGTCCGGATGGCTTCAATTTCAGGTTTCTAAAGTTTTTTTGGAATTTGCTAGAAGGGATTTTTTGGATATGTTTAATCGATTCCATGAGGTGGGTACTATTTGTAGGGGTTGTAGCTCCTCTTTTATCACATTGATACCGAAATCTAAAACTCCGGTTGGCCTTAGAGATTACAGACCGATTAACTTGGTTGGTATTATTAGCAAAGTGATATCCAAGGTTTTAGCTTCTCGGATACGAAAGGTGTTGGGGACTGTGATTACGGGTACACAATCGGCTTTTCTCAGTGGTCGATATATTCTTGACGGGCCGTTGATGATTAATGAGACCATTGGGTGGCTGAAGAAGACTGGAAAAAGGGCGTTCTTGTTGAAGGTGGATTTTGAGAAGGCTTACGACAATGTTAACTGGGTTTTCTTGTTGTCTACGTTGGTTCAAATGGGTTTCCCGGATAAGTGGTGTACATGGGTGAAAGGGGTTTTAGAGTCGGCGCGTTCTTCGGTGTTGGTAAATGGGTCACCAACGTTCGAATTCCAATGTGAAAAGGGGGTTCGGCAAGGTGACCCATTGTCTCCGTTTCTGTTTTTGGTGGTCATGGAGGTTCTCCATTGTATGCTTGCGAAAGCGATACAGTTGGGAAAATTTACGGGTATTAATATTGGTGGAGCTAATTCGGTAGTGTCACATTTATTTTATGCGGATGATGCTCTTATAGTGGGTGAATGGTCTATTGAAAACATGGAAAGTGTGGCTAGAGTTTTTCGGGTTTTTCATATATGCTCGGGTCTGAAAATAAATCACGAAGTCTTGTTTGTACGGGGTGGGAGTAGAAGACTATGAGGTGGCTGAGATGGCAGATATTATTGGGTGCAGGATGGGATCCTTGCCGTTCGATTACCTTGGGATTAGGGTCGGGGCGAATATGAATCGAACGTGTCATTGGGCTACGGTTGTAGAGACGATACAGAACAGGTTGATGTCTTGGAAGGCGAACACTTTGTCGATGGGAGGAAGACTTACCCTTATTAAATCGGTTTTATCTAATCTTCCTATTTATTATTTATCTTTATACAGGGCTCCGACGAATGTGATAGATAAGATGGAGAGATTAATGCGAAACTTTTTATGGTCCGGGTCTAATGGGGTTAATAAAATACATTGGGTGGCTTGGGAAGTAGTGACGTTATCCAAAAAGCAAGGGGGTTTGGGTATTTCACGTTTGAAGGATGTTAACTTAGCGCTCCTTGCTAAATGGGCTTGGCGGTTCAATGTGGAGGGCAGCTCAATGTGGAGGAAGGTTATTGAAGATGTTCATGGTGGGCGTGGCTGTTGGAGCTTTTTACCTATTAAAACCTCCATTCCGGGATGTTGGAAGGCTATTGTAAATTGTCTTGCGGCGATAAAAATTAATAATGTTTCGATACAACAGCTCATAAGGGGAGTGGTTGGAGATGGCGAGAAGATGCGTTTTTGGTACGATTTATGGCTGGGAGACACCATCTTAAAAGAGAGGTGGCCTAATCTATATAAGTTGGACAAGTATAAAAGGTGCAAAATTCGGGAGAGAATGACGCAAGGTAACGAAGGCTTTATTTTTGCTGGCCAATGGAGCCGTTCTCCACGAACAGTGGCGGAGTTCTCTGAGCTACAAGACATGGATAGGCTGCTGGTTGGTTTTAACATGGGTGGGACAGAAGACAAATGGGTTTGGTCTGCGGATTCGGATGGTTTTTACACTGTTAATGGTTTTAAAAAGTGGCTGCAGAATAGCGATAATGTGCAGGCTGTTTTGAAGTTTAAATGGGAAGGTTGGGTCCCGTTAAGAGTTAATCTTTTAGCATGGAGGGCGTTGAAGGGCAGGCTTCCTACACGAAAGGCTTTAGTGCAGCGAAGAGTTAACTTATCTGATTCTTCTTGTCCGAATTGTAGTTGTGCAGATGAAGACATCAAACATGTGATGCTGGGGTGTGGCGTTTCGTATGTGGTGTGGACCTATATATGTAAGTGGTGTAGGCTTGACCCGTTTTATGCCTACGACTACGAGGACTTACTTATGCTTTATAAGAATGTTCATGCCGGGAAGTGGAGGAAAAAGATTAGAGGTATATTATGATTTCATCCTGGGTCATCTGGAATGCTAGAAACGCGAAGATATTCAATAATAAATCATTCGGAGTGACGGACATCGTGGCGGAGATAAAGTCAAAGGCGTTTTTATGGTTAAAGCATAGGTCGAAATTTAAAACTATTGTATGGAGAGATTGGTCTGTTTATCCGTTGTATATGTGTGTATAGTTTTGGCGGTTCTTGCTTTATAGAACTTGCCTGTGTTTAATGAAAGTTATCGTTCAAAAAAAAAAAAAAAAAAACACCACTGTAATAAACACATATATTAGTATATATAATAAGCAAACAAAAACAATTATAAAGAACATTTACCTTGCAGAAAAACATTGACGTAACGAGTAAAATACATTGATGTAATGCATTAAAATTGCACCATTTCACAGAACAAGAAATTACATATGTTAGTATACAAGAAATGCATTGTTAAAAATCAAATACAGATAATATTTTCAGAAACTATTATATGAGTATTATAGTCTTGCCTAGAAAAAAATAATATTTATCCCCTATGATGAACACTTACATTATTAAGGTGAACAAGTATGATGGAACACAACTGTAATAAACACTTACATTGTAACTACATTATTTAAACAAACACTTATATTAGTATAATGAACATTTATATTAATGTAATGAAAAATTAAGCTATAACTTTAATCTGCGTATCAGGTTGAGCTGGTTCGAGTTATGAGCAGTGTTGTAAAACTCGGCCAACTCGACCGAGTACTCGGGGTGTACTCGGAACTTGGACATATACTGAAGCGATTTTCTTTAACTCGGTCTTATAACTCGGAATCGGTCAACCTCGGTAACCTCGGTCAAAATCGGTCCAACTCGGACCTACTTGGAAGCTAGGCGGCCAAACTCGGAAAACTCGGATTTTCGCTATTTTTTGTCAATTTTCAACTATTTTTATAGTTTTTTGTTAAATTTTTGTTCTTTTTTATGTTAATACCTTGAAAGTATTAAATGATTGCAATGTCTATAATATTATAAAATAAATATCAATTTTTTGAATTATTTTAGTATTTGATAATCTATCTTTTTTAATTTATATTAATATTTACATATATTGTTATTGATATTAGTGAACTTATGATATTTGATATATGTAGAATTTTCTAAAAATTAATTTCTTTATAAATTGTTACATCCGAGTACTCCCCGAGTACTCCCCGCCTAGAACAAGTACTCGTAACTCCCAGTCGACCGACCTGACAGCGCCTAGCGACGTTTACAACATTGGTTATGAGGATGGATGCTTGGCATAGAATGCCATCAGGTATAACAAGATCTGGCATCTTGGAATGTAATAGTTGTGATAGATTGAAAAATGTTTGACATGTTTTATGACAAATCAAGTGATGTAACTATAGTTTTAAATTTCGCTACACTTTTATTAGTATTACTCAAGTTTAAGAATTATACTTATGATATGTAAATCTAAGTATGAGATCCCTCGAGAATAAAGTGCATTACAAAATACACTTGCATTACATAATGATTTCGAAAGTTAGCTGAAGTAACATTTTATCATTTTTAACATCCTTTGCATTCTTTGACCCCAATGTTTCATTGTGACTTCAGCGTGGTAGAGAATTTTTGATTGAAGTCGTGGTAACTGAAGAATTGAATAAAGTTTGGCAGGTTAGTTCCACCGATTGCTTGTATCCACCATTGGTGTTATAATTTTTTCAATATGGATACGTTGTTACCTTTAACAAGAAAAACAAAACTTGGATGTCTTTAATAACATTCTAAACTTTATAAAAAATAAACACGTCGTGAACTCGTGCGTTGCGGATGAGACGTTGATAATAGTCGGAATTTTATTTAAAAGGTAAAATAGTTAAAATTCATGTCAAAACATTAATAAAAATAACATGTCACAATGGGAAACATGTTAAAAACATAAGTGCGTACAATTTTGATTTTATCAAAACGTCATGTTTAGAAGTTGTATGAAAAAAGAAAAGAAACTAACAAAAATTGAAATGTTGAATAAAATTTGAGGGCTTGTTCATTTGTCCTTTAATGACATGTATATTATAACACACAACTTCATTTTAAGTAAAAGTTTTATGAAACGTAGATAAAAATAAACTTGTCGTAACAATCTATTTAAATATTTATAAAACATTAAATTTAAAAAATTATAAGATAAAAAAATAACCAGACGATGAACGGTTAAAAAACAAATAGATAAGTATATTGTATCAAATATACCTATAACTGAATTTAATAACGCCATAAAGTAAGTTCTTAGGATTAAAAATAAAAAGCTTTTGGTGCAAGGTTTGAGCAAATTACATGTTTGCCGCCATAGTGCAGATTGGGTTCTTGTACCCGATGCATAAACAACTTCCATTTTGATTTTCAAGATACTGTAACATAGAGCAAGTCGTTCAATATAGCATCATGTTTAAGTGACGAATTGTAAGACCTACATAAACACTTGTATATGTTGTTTTATTTAGCCATAAAACCGTCTACAGGGCCGTAACGAATCGAACGAACACGCACGGAGTCTTGTTCGTGTTTGTTCATTAAGAATATAACTTTTTTAAGAACTGTTCACAAACACTTATCGGACAAAATTTCTTATTCGTGTTCATTTATTAAGAAAATGAATTTTTTATGATTTGTTCATGAACATAAATGATCACAAACAAATACAAGCGAATGTACAAATATTCATGAACATTAATAAACACAAATGAAATTTATAAAATAAATAAATACATACCATCTTATATTGATTTTATAAAATCAATTAAATTATATGATATCCACCAAATATAAATAAATACTTAAGATAATTCTATCAAACATAACTTTTAAATGAACGAATGCAAACGAACGTTAACGAAAACACTATGAACGTTCACAAATGGAATTTTCTTGTTCGTGTTCGTTTATTAATTAAACGAACGAACATAAACAAACTTCCCGCCAAACGGTTCATGAACGATTCGCTAAACGTTCGACTCGTTTACAACCCTAACCGTTTTTGTTTCTCTCTTCGTATGAATCTGATTAACAATAAGTCCAAATACATATATAGTTCTCATGTCTTATTGCTAAATATGATTTTAATCTAAACTAAACTATTATTCAACTAGCTATAGTAACCCGTGTGTTACACGGGTTGAATAAATAAAAAATTAATATAAAAAATTTATTAATTATAAAATAATATTTTAAGATATAATATCACTAAAGTTATGTATTAGAAATGACTGTAAGTTATAAAATAGTGATGTCAACTTTTTAAAACTTTACTTTTCTCAAAAAAAAATAAACGTTTTGTTCTAAAACAAACCATATAAAATTGTCATTTTTAAATTTTTTTTATTATAACTCTTAAATTTAATTATTTTTGGTTTTAAAAAATAACTTTTTAAAAATACAAATTTTAAATATTTTGTATTTTTAAAAAAAGTCTTATGCTTTAAATAAATTTATTATTTTATAAAAAAATTATTTATTTAGAAATAACATTAATAAATAGATCTCTTTATTAAGTTGTTAAATCAAAAAGTGTTAAATAGTATTATTAGTAATTAAGGTAATTATTTAATAGGAGAGAGAGGCGGGAAAATTTTGATGAGAGTGATTGTGGTGTTGACACGTGTCATCCTATATACCTTTTTATTAGAGTAGAAAGATATTATATATGTAAAATATAAAGACAATAATGAGGGTGGGAAGGACACCCACACCGTGAGGCATTGCTGGCCTCGACATGGCTCTTCAACACCACTACCAGTCACCACCCAACATGCCGCATGACATGTTTGATAGGCGAGTTCTTGCCGTGCCACACCACAAAATTCCGACCTTGGAGGGTTAAATCTCCATTCTCAACGGTTATTCCAATGTGATATGATTTGAAATTAGTGTCTTCTTTTGTGGTATAGAATAACATGTTTTGACATAACAGATTAATTTGTGGGTTTTATGGTGTAGTGAGAATTCATAGCTTGAGTGCCCGTCCACACTGACAGTTGGGATTTTATAATTATTGATAATGAGTGTAATCATAGCAAATTTTCGTCTTATCTGTTATGTCCTTTTCTTTGTAGCCTCTTGGGTTAAAAGGACAAAGTAACAAAGAGTGGACACCACGTTTGTTGTACTGTGGCAGGCAAAACAAATCCCCCAAGATTACCCCCCTGGCTTTATCTTGTTTTTACAGTTGAATTCGAGTGTCCTTTTTCGTCAATTTACCTGCAAAATAAGCTGCTTAATAGGGGAGCATGCCCTACTTTCCCCCCTTTTCTACTGCCACGCCCTTCACTAACAATGGATTTACATTAACATATATGAACATGTTTTGTTGTTGATTATAGATTCTTCACTACCTGATTGTTCAAAACGGTTAGTAATTAAAGATTAAACCTTTAAGATTTAATTTCTTCAAAAGAATTAGATTCTCAATGAAATGAATTTAGAATTAGAATTTTTCAAAGGATTTAGAATTTAAAGAAGTTAAATATAAATAAAGTATTTTTGAATTTTTTACACAAAACACAAAGGATTTAGCTCGTGGGCGACTTGTAAATGCAACAACATTTTCGCTGATCATGTTGTAATTTGTATCTACCTTTCCTTTCGAAACTTGGCGCTCTCGTTTGCTAGTTCCTTACTAGCCTTTTAGTGAATGTTTTCATTGTTGTCGTTTCAAAGAAATAAAAATAAAATCAAACGGGCCACTGTTGTTACTGCTGCCCATCACCATCCGCCGCAGCCTTCACCAGCCATTGAATGCGGCCACCACTTGTCATCAACCTTCGCTGTCACCCGCCACCAGCCTCCGGCATCATTCACCACGACGGCAGCAGCTGCAATGATCGAAAGTGGGTGATGATGGCAACGATGATTCTGATTCAGATTTTCACTAAACACATTAAAAATAGAATTCAGATTTTATTACATTTTATGAAAGAAACGTAGGGGACTTCCGTTGGATTTTACAAGTATTCATTTACTTTGGTTTATGCTAATCATGCATTCACTTTTCACAGCAATATCTCGGCGGTATAATATAAATTATTTCCTTAACTTATGTAACATAAGTCTATCTTATCATAACGTTTATTTTTTAAACTTCTAATGAATTTTTATCATCAAGCATATATTATTTTGTTAAAAATGGCATTAAAAAGTTTGTACTATATCTTATTGGTATTTCTTTTTCATGCGTTATTTAATATGTGAAGGTGACACAAATCCACTGGCGTTTTCAAAAAGGGACACGAAAATGCCCTCGTCCTTTTTAGTAATCTTCTCATTTGCAACATGAATATTCAACACGGTGGCAACCTGAGTTTTCACTGATTGCATACTAAATTACCTAAATACCCTCGACCTCCTAAAAGTGTAAAAATTGAATCATGACTTAATAATTAAGGGGCTGTTTGACAACATCTGATTGAACAAGTGCTGAATGAATAAGAGGGTGTCTGAACCAGTAAGAAGTCTGAACCAGTAAAAGGTCTGAACGAATAATTGTGTTTGGTTGTAAAAAGGAAAATTTTTAAAATAAAAACACTCACCACAACCACAATCATCATCATCATCATCCACAAACATCGTCTCTCTCTCTTTCGTCTCTCTCTCTTTCGTCTCTCTCTCTTTCGTCTCTCTCTCTTTCGTCTCTCTCTCGTCTCTCTCTTTCGTCTCTCTCTGTTAAACCCCAAATCCACCATGGATCCCACCCTCCACGCCATCATCTTCGCCATAGCTACCTTCATCCTCATATCCCTCATCTTCACCTTCATCATCCTCATCTGCCGCACCACCGTCAAACGCCAACGCCGCCGCCACCCCGCCGCCGCACCACACCCACCGTGAAGAAGCTCAGCTCCGATGCCTTTCAAGGGTATCGAGAGTTTCGGGCCGAGATGGAGACTCTTGGTAGGCCGACCACCACCACAAGCACCACCTTCACGTCTGACCCTTGGTCAGACTATGGTTGAGATCTGATCGGGTAGGAGCTCCGGTCAGATGTGATCTCCGGTAAGAGGCAAGCATCCAAACATCACAGGTCTGACCGAGTCAGGTGCTCGCGTCTGACCATGCTCAGTCAGACCTAACCAGGCTCAGTCAGACCTAACCAAACAGCCGGTGGAAGTCAAAAAGGAAATAAGAAACTGAAGGTCAAAAAGGGAAATTGTCACTCTCAGCCCAGCTTACAAAAAAGTCCTTATTCCCCACAACAAGATTGACCACCCAGGCATGCATAGCGACTTCTCAAATTCATTTTGATAAAATTACAAAAAAGCCCTTATTCCCCAAATCACAGTTGTTATATGTTTCAAGCCATCCATCCCCACCACCGCAATCTCACCATATATTCCCACTGAAAACTTTTTGTGAAATGTCCTTGTTTTGATATGAATGTCGGTTGCGGATAGTCGAATTAGGAGGGGTGGGGTGAGGTACGTAACCGCTCTATTGCACCACTGATAACAATAGCCATAATTCAGAAAAACACAAAAATAATCAAAAGCATAGCTACTTTGAAGCTGTAATATTAGAAAAAAACCATTCATTTTTCAAAGAGCTAAATACCATTAAAAAAAAACAAATACAAGGACCATAACGTTTTGTTTTGGCGTTCTTGCTCGTGAACGGGTGTTTAAAAAAGGGAAACTCTAATGGTGAAGAATGAGCCTCCCTTAGACCAAATACTCCCCCTATAAAAATAATAAAAAATAAAACTTTATCATACATGGTCTTATAGCATTTGGTTCTTGGGACATGTACAGAAAAAACATAAAAACGTCATGAGGCATGTCAATAACGTTTGTTCAAGACATATAAACATTTCTAGTTAATAGACTCAAAACTCAAAGTATGATTTTTACTAGTCTAACAAACCACAAAAATGTAGGAAAACCTTTTTTTTTTTTTTTGATTGTTTTAGAAATGGCAAATTGGTACTTTCAATAATTAACCAATAAACAGTTCACGCTTTAGGGTTTAAAGTTTAAGCACTAGGTTGCTTAAAAGCAACAGTGGGAGCAATCCGGCAACTCCTCCTCTGATGCTCTAACACAAGTTGGCCGGCAAACCAATCAAGTTTGTCAAAATTGGTCTGCTCTGAAATCCTTTTACCACCAAAAAGCACCGACTCTACGTTTTTCTGTTTCAACATTTCATCAGCTATGCTGCTTAGCAACTTCACATTTTCGGGGCTCCCATCAGAATCAACGTTGACCCCACAACGACCCATATTAGATCCGTTTGCCTAACAAAAGAAAACACAAAACATTAAAGACCACAATTTCAACCTATCTACTTATATGTAGGTTGACCATTACATAACAGCATCATAATTCCCAGGCCTTATTCAGATAGTAAGTAAAACTATTTTACAAGAAAGAGGATTTATGACCATTTCCAATAACTAGGGCCCATTCTATAACAAATAGTTATGGATTGTATTGCTTAAGATTTACAGAAAAGTTTAATATGGTATCAGAGCATTCACAGTACATTTCTTATCTTTATCCATATAATTACACTAAAATCACTACTTCTTCTCTCTCCTTTCAATTAAATAATATATTTTTATACATTTTTTATTACCTTTTCTCTCTCCTTCACTCACAATCACTTTCAAAAATATTAAAAAATTTATAAGGATTGTACAGTGATTCTTCAAATATATCAATCCACAATAACATTTTCTCTCTCCTTCACTCACAACCACTCAAAATCATTCCATATAATATACCAAACACACTCACATGATTATAGGGCACGGGTTGTGAATGCTCTCACAATAACGAAAAATCACCTCTGCATTTAAAGTGATTGCGTCAACGACGGACGATTAATAAAATTTGTAGTGATTCAGTCCCCCAAATTTAAACGTGAGGGATGTTTGTTTATGAATGTTGGTCAAAAACGCCATACCAATGACACAAGCCTATTTGTTGCGCATATGGAAATAACGATGCAGCATGAACCAAAAAGCATAAAATGTTTGTTACTTACTTGAAAGTCATCATGATTATTCAAAAAAAAAAAAGAAAAAAAGGGTAAACGTGTTTTTAAGATATTATCAACTTTAAACTCACGGGAAAGTAAATCAAAAAGTAATTTGGATTTGACTGGGGAAATACGGATCAAATACCTGAATACGGACGTAATTAGTGGTTCGGGTTTGACCAAAGGCCAGAGAGACGGCGTGGTCAACCATGTCAGCGGAGGTGTCACCGGAGATTCTAGCTACGGGTCTCGCCCAGTCCTTAGGCTTCCATCTTTTCACCTGCTTGTAGTCGTAGTTCCCTTCTAGAAGCTGACCCGTACCCAGCGAGACCACCAGCAGGTCCTCCACCCCTCGCACGAAGGGGAACTCGTGCTTGTTGTGCAGCACGTGCGTGATTGCAGCCGCCGTGGGGTTGCTCATGGCCAACCCACCGTCCACCGCCACGCAGCGAGTCCTCCCGTCCACCGACTTCATCGCCACCGGCTCCAACAGACCCGGTGAAGCCGACGTCGCCCGGCACACCTCCCACAGCCGGAAGTCGAAGCTGCTGCTCTCCAACGCGTCGGCTCGGGAGAACAGCAACGGGGCTGAGCTGGAGAGGTCGTAGCACGGGATCAGAACCGGCTTCAACGTGTTCTTCAAAGTCAAACTGCTTCCGTTCACCGTGAAAGCTTCCTTCATCGCCTCTTCAAACCCCGCCGTCGCCTGAGCAACGCCGCCTCCGCCTCCGCCGCCTCCGCCTCCGCCTCCTCCGCCGCGGAGAATCCGTTTGAGTAAGCCGGAGCGGGGCTTCTGCCGGTACAACCGCTGCCCTTGCTCCGCCAGAAACCGCCACGTGTCCTCTGCTTTGAAAATGGGACGGTTGTCGCTCCGGCTTCCGAACAACATAGCGGTGAAAACCCCTCCGACTCCGGTGCCCGCAGCCACGTCGAAATAATCAGCGATCGTGGCGTTCTGGTCGCCGGATTTCACCTTCAACGCGTTTTCAAGGTAAGCCAGCGCTTTTCCGGCGAGAATACTCCGCATTCCTCCGCCATCGATCGACAGCACACAGATTTTACCCCTCTGATTCTTCATCGAATGAACGCCGGTATCATCATCCCTCATGGTTACAGAAACAGAAACTTCTGGAGAAAGCTGCTTGGGTTTCCAAAGCTTAGGATCCTCATAACCGAACAAGAATTTGCTCTCCAGAATCGAGAATATCTCGTAGCTGAGCTTATCGGTGTCGATGCTTGGCTCCTGCAGCATTCCCACTGATGGGTGATTCGAACCCATGGTTTCTTCCACAACAAATCCTTCTTTCTCCTTATAGAATATAGACAGCAGTAGTAGACACGCACGCAAGCCCTTTTTCAATTAAAACCCCAGCTGAACGAATATCCCCATAGCTACACCGGCATTCAATTGCTGCACAAAATAATAACTTTGAAACACCAAACAATGCGTGAATCTAACCAAAATTTACTCAACAAACCAAAACACACAGAACAATAAATAATTAAATAAATAAATAAAAATCTCACCTCGAGTCTCCCGCCAGATTTGATATATTCAGAACCATTACTCAGCAGATTCTTGAGCTTTTTCATGAAAAACAAGCTAATAATGCGAGTTGAGCAAAGCAGAGTAGATAATGAGGTGTATTTATAAAGATGAAAACGATAGAATGCAGAAGATGATGACCGAGGGACTGGACTGGAGAGCATGTCTGTGTTTGTTCTCATATTACACAAATTATGTGGGCCCCATACCATATTAGTGGGTCTCCAATTGTGTCTACACGACGTCGTATGGGTCCTCTCAAACGGGGTCGGCCCCACACGTTTAAACGGAGGCCCCGCCGTCCTGGAAGATTAAACATTTACAATTTTTTAGCCGTTGATGACGGACAAAAGCCAAATCTTTTTCAGGCCTATAATATATTTCTATTAAACTTTGGCCGTTGGATTAGTCCGTAAAACAAGGGCTACCGTTGATGTCCCTCCTCACGAGAGGATTGATTACTCATGTTTAACAATTTATTAAATTACTCCCTTGTGTAAACATTCTTAGGCTGAATTATAAATTCTAACTGTTTTGTGCTGATCGGATCGGCATGATCGGATTTAATAATCAAAGTACATCATAAATTTTATAAAATTAACTATATATGTGTGTAATCTAATAACAAATTGCTTATCTTATAGCAATATATAAACAAACAGTAATAAATACACAATTAATGCAATGTAAAAAACTTGTGTTTACATTCTACAAATATCTATAGTCACATATACTAGAATCGCAAAACAAGGTCCAAAAAAAGAAGAAATCCCGGTCCGATCCGTAGCACGACTTACAAGTCCGCTGCCACGAACTACTTAAACCGCCATTTTGACCGCTCTCCAGTTAAAACCGCTAAGCGAACCGATGGAGAATGTGCTTCTCGATTCAACTTGCCGGTTTGGTCCCATCTTTAGAACATTAAATCTCAGTGTTTGTATAATAAGTATATATTTTTTATGACAATTATTTCCTCTTAAATTGCACCTGATTTTGAACTTTTGAAAATTTAAACAAACATTATTTATCTATATAATTTTAAACTGGTAGTTACAGTTCACTTTATGATTCTTTTTTCTCAACTACAAAAATTTAGTTATTTACATGATTGTTCCCTGATAAATTGTTTATAAAGTTAAAACTTATGAAGGTGAAAATCATATATTGAACAAGCTAATTAGATAATGTTTTAAATTATTTTTTTATATGTATTCTTGTAACTACAAATTACAAACTAGTATTTCAATAATCTTCACGTCAAGCTTATTATTATTATTATACAGTTACAATATTAATCTACAAACTAAATGAATAATAATCTTTAGGTTTATTAATTTTGATCACATAAGTTTTGAATATAAGAGTTTAGCTACCAGACCATTCATAGTTGTTTTTTGTTTGAACGAGTTTGCCCACTAAAATTTATACTTTATAATTTGATCACTGGTTTGCTATTTAGACTTTAACGACTAACATTTAGCATCTTAGAGTTCGGCCGCCTATTTATAGTAAAGTTTAATTTTCCTGACTTTGGTCACCAAATTTTATTATTTTAGAACTTTGTACCAAAGTTTGTTTTTATAGTTTCTAACGAATAACGATAGAAAAACATGGTGTTACGTGTGACAAAACGCCCAGCCTTCCGCCACATATGTTTCGAGTCTGACCACTAAAGATTACTATTTTACGGTTACACCATAAGACTTCGCTTTATGGTTCCCCGACGAACCGAACCAATAACGACTAAAGTAACATAGCGTTGTATGTTGGAAAAATAATTGGACTCCCGCCGCATAGCGCGTGTAATAGAAAGCTAGTTATATTTATGAGAGGTCACCTTTAATGTCACTAGACTAGAATGTCATTAGTGTAAAATTTTTAATAAACTAGTTATCAATAAACATGTATTATCTATATTATAATAAAACAAATTTCTTTATGGTAACCTTGACTTTTATTAAATTTTAAGACAACTACCAAAAAGGCAATTTAGGTATTTAATAGTTTTATTATTTATGACATAATTACTAAGAGCATTTTTTTGTATTTGGAATTTAGTGAAATTGTTTTAATGGTTTATTAGCTTAATTTTACAAAGTTTATATTCATTTTATACATGTCTCACAAACAACAAACTCTTCATGAATCACAACCTTTTACTGTTTAAAGCTAAACAAATGTCTTTATCCCACCTCATATAATTCCTTTTTGACACGTTAAAAAGATCCTATCTTGTCAAAAGAAAAAAAGTTTAGTTCCCCGCAAAATATTACAAAATATACAACTGAGTTATAAGAGTCTCTTCAACGTATGAAAATTTACTCCCGCATAGCACTATCAAGAAGCATGTCTCACAAACACAAACTTTCTCCATTGGAGCGCACGTCCCATTAGCACTTATCCGCTCAAGTGCAGCACATGTTCAACCTTTTATTTTAAATCATAGCAGCATATACCAACTTGTACAAACAAGTCAACTTGTACAAGTGGTGATGATGTGTGTTTGTTGGATTGGAGGTTAAATGAGCACATGAAAAAATGATAGGTAAAATTCTATTAAGACAACTAACTCGTGTTTGTAAAAATAACAAGATATTAGCAAAACTGGTTCTTACATGTAAACCTTTAAAGCTAAATAAATATCTTTCTAACATGTAAGAAATCTTTTTGAAAATAGTAGCAAAACTTTAAAAAAATTATTTATCCGTATAGATTGGATAAGACGATTCGTAAGAACTAGTATTATATCTCAACTTTTAAAGTAATAGTTATAAATAAAGGTATATGAACTTAAGTAAACCTGTAGGAAAAAATAAACTCATTCCAACGACATATTTAAATTTTATAAAACATAATATTTCTAAAGTTATAATATAAAACGAATTAATCATATAAGCAAGTAGCTAGTCTGCTCACTTCCATTCCACATTAACCCAACTTTTAAATTCAACAGTCTGTCTGGTTGGTATAAATAAAAACTTGTATGTTTTTTTAGAGTTAAAATTCTTTTGGGAATGATCTTGTATATAAAAATCTCGAGTCTTCAATACCCTTTTGGTGCAGTTAGTTGTTGTTTTTGGAGCTGGAGTAGAAGCACGAGTAGAGAGACTCTAAATTAATCAGTCGTAGATAGTTTTAAGGTATGTTCTTACTAAAGTTTACGTCAAGTTAATTATTATTTATATTAGTATTATTGTTAAGAGTAGTATTAATATTAGTAGTAGTATTATTTTTAGGCATTAGAGTTATTTCTAAAGGTAGGTATTGGGTAAATGCTTAAACTGTACCAGGACTCTTAGATATTACCAGCTTATATTAGCAACTGCTATCAACTATTTAGCCACCATAAACAGATGAGTTTTCATAAGTGTTTTTAAAACTGTGATAATATACTCGTATGTCAGTAGTGGTAATAACTATAATGATTACAAATATGAGGGGTCGATGGTGGTAAGATGTTGATATATTTAATGGAGTGTGTCAAATTACTTTTCCCCAAACCTAACCAAATATCAACAATATTCTATCATCCTAGGTAGTAACAAGTGTTTAGCTACTCATCATCAAAGGAAACATCAAACAAACCATGTAAATAGATTCAACATGTCAAAACCCATGATATCTAAACAAAGTTAATGAAAGCAAAACCCGAAAACAAGTATTGTTAAAGCAATTGACAATCCAAGCTTCAATCTCTTGCTCCCAAACCTTCAAAAGCTCCAAAAATTGACCTTGGTATGCTCTGGAATTGCTGGAACTCGATTCATCTAAAATGGGGCATCACAATAGGTTTTATATTAAAAATAGGGTTTTCCGTTTTATTAAGATCTCTCATGGGACCGACAAATGTGGCCAAGTCCTTCGCGTGGCGCTAAGGACACAATAGCAGGGTCCTCATTTATTCTTCCGTGTGATTTTTTCAGAATTATTTTTATTTTTTCTTCCTTTTCATTCCATCATCTCTCGTATGCTCCTTTCTTCATTATATTCAATGTTTTTCACTTTTTCTACAAATGAATCCTTTTAAAAACCAAACTACTAAGTACTAGCTATAAACAAGCGAAAAACACTCAAGATTTAACGAAAACTAAATAAAAACACTATGAAAAAGAATGTGTTTTGCACCATATCAAATATACCCACACTTAAATCTTTTTTTGTCCTTGAAAAAGCATGCAATAGAATCATAACTAGGAAATCAGTTTCAAAACTAAAAATGTTTTTCTTATAGTTTCACACGTCATACTAATGCATTAACCCGTAGGTATCTGTAAGAGTTATCTTAGAAGCTGATGCTAACCAAAGATCTCTCTGCATGTTTTTGTTGTACAAGGAGGTTACTTCGAAAGATTTGAAAATGCACAAAGAAAATTAACTTAGTGTCAAATCTCGAATGTAAAGACAGAAATCTTTCAAAACTAAAAGTGAAGTCTTTCGAAACTTGAAGACAAAGTCTTAGGAAGCTTGAACACTGATTTCTTCTAAAGACTTAGAAGAAATGTGCCCCTGACACACTTTTGACAAAAGCTGAAGACCTTTCCAATACCAGCTCTAAAGACTCGCCAACTTATATAAGTTGGTGATTATCTTTTGCTTTTGTCAACTATTTAATATGGTGTCTTTGTCTATAACTTTCCCACTTTTGTACTTCTATCATTTTTGTAATACAATGGGATATGATCTATGGCATATCATAGTCACTTGTCAAAAGACAATCTGCCTTTTGACTTTACATCGCTCTTGTTGTCTAGATTAGTGTCCAGTTGGACTTTAAAGTATGGCCGACTGTACGATGTAGTATAAAGTATCTTATGTAACCAGTCTTAGGACGAAGCCTTGCAACAATTGAAAAACACTTGAGAGCAATATACATCATCCTTGAAAACAATCTTTGTGTTCTAAGTGTTCTTTTCTTTTGTTTATTGTTTCTTTGCCTGTTTCCTTATTTGATCTAGTAAGTGTGTCTCTTTAACTATGAGACTATTATTGAACAAAGCATAACAAAAAAAAACAAAAAAAAAAAAAAAAAAAAAAGAAAAAAAAAAGAAAAAAAAAAATAGGTCCTTGAATTAAATTTTTCTTGCAACAAATAGAAACTTATTGATAAAATTGGGTATTTTGGTTTGAAATCGATCTTGTTGCAACAACATACGATTTAGGATGTGTTGGTAGGCCCAGCCGATTGTGAAAGGGTCCCTTAGTGTGTTTAATCAATAAACACTAAAAACATCACGAAATCTTGTGGGTTCTCACCTTAGGGGACAAGATAACTGAGTTGTCAATATAGTGTTATAGATACCTTTGTAAATACAAAAACAGATATGTATCAAGAATTTTTTCTTACAAAGCTGGCACACCCTTCTCTTTTTGTGAGAACAAATCCGAGATACGGTGGAGCCCCATACATCCATAGTTTAAAAAAAAAAAAAAAAAAAAAAAAAAAAAAAAAAAATTTTTTTTTTTTTTTTTAATATATATTTTCATAATATTATATAAAAAAATAAGAAAAATTGAAAATTCGGGATACCCTGCCTGTGATAAATTATTCCAGAATACGCCCACCCGAATGGAGATTGAGTACGGATGTACGTATTCTAAACCTGTAAAAAAACAAGGCAAGATAACCCCACGACCTGTTACCAAAACAGAAACAAACGCACTAACTTGGCAATTGTCAAACATACCCACACTTAGTTTCAAATTTCCCAGCTTGACATAAAACCCATGATCAAACTAAAACCACTAGTTAACTATCAAGTCAATACTCGCAAAACTAAGTCAAAGGGGATAACCATCCGGTTCATAATGGTATATATTTCACGATGGACAAAAGAGCATGTATAACAATTGCAATTTAGTAACCAAACACAACTATCACTTGAACTGAAAGAAATGACTTAAAGCAATTCATAACATCACAAAGAACCAGAACAGGGCAATCATAAACAGAAAAATGAAATCACTAAGAAAGCTTAGAAACATCATGAAGTAAAAACAGAAATTTGTACCTTTTTGATGAAAGAAACACAATAAGAGCAGAGGAACAATCTCAAGCAAAACTGGATTGCAAGTGAAAACGGGAAACCCTTGAATTCTTGGTGTGCTAAAATCACGGTTATGGTGGTGGGGGTTGGATGACGATGGTGATTGGAGGTCGGGGGTCGGGGCGGGGGTGTGGGTGTGGGTGATGGGAATCGGGGGTGTGGGTGTGGGTGATGGGAATCGGTGGGCAGCAATGGTGAGTGGAGGTCGGGGGTCGGGGCGGGGGTGTGGTGATGCCGGCGGTGGGAATTTTTCTCGGAGGGAAAAAGGGTGGAGGGTTGGGGAAGAAATGAGGCCGATTTGGTTTTAAAAATGGTTCTGGGAATTTTGGCGCGTCGCCAAATATTCTTCACATTTTAGCGTGGCGCCAAGACCATAAATTCACGAAAGTAAAAAAAATCTGCTGGATTTTGGCGCGTCGCTAAACTGTCTACAGAATCTTAGCGTGGCGCCAATATGAAAATTGCAGAAAGTTTTCCCACGTTTCATGCCTTAGAAAAAATTTCATTCCCAAAATTCTTACCCAGCAATGCCTGGAAAAAAAAAAAAACATACCTGGTGTCCTCTAGGTGGTGTTTTCCATCAATCCTCAAACAATAACCTGCAAAGACACTAACAAAACAAAACAAAGCAAAACAAATACGAAAAAAAAAAAAAAAAATTTTGACGAAAAACATCCGAAAACTTACAAAAACACGAAATTACACACTTTACAAACTCTACACTTTGGTACTTACCCAAAGACTCTCAGCATACAATCACTCGGTTTTTCGAGAGGGATTTCCTCCCCCTCTATAGGTTCTATTGGTCCTCCAAGATAATGCTTCAACCTATGACCGTTTACTTTCCACGTGTTTCCATCAACCTCATTCTCCAACTCAACCGCACCATATGGAAACACCTCTTTCACCGTATAAGGTCCCGTCCATTTGGACTTAAGTTTTCCACCAAACAACTTCAAACGAGAGTTGTAAAGCAAACCTTGTCGCCTTTCTTGAACTCTTTCATACCTTTCAACCGTCTGTCATGCATCACCTTCGTCTTTTCCTTGATGCTCCATGATCTTGCATAAGCCGCATCCCGAAGTTCCTCTAATTCGTGAATTTGAAAGAACCTTTTTCTCGCTGCTTCGGTGAGATCAAGGTTTACCGCCTTAAGAGCCCAAGTGCACGATGTTCTAGCTCGACTGGGAGATGACACGCCTTACCATATACAATCATGAATGGTGTGGTCCCTAATGGTGTTTTGTAGGCGGTTCTAAACGCCCACAGTGCATCATCTAACTTCTCGGACCAATCCTTTCTACTCTTCCCAACGGTTTTTCTCTAAGATTCTCTTCACTCCCCTATTAGCATTCTCAACTTGTCCACTTGTTTGTGGATGATAAGCGGTGGACAAACGATGAGTGACTCCGTAGCGCGCTAAAACTTTCTCCATCAAGGTGTTACAAAAATGCGTACCACGATCACTAATTAGAGCCCTAGGGGTACCAAAACGAGTAAACAACTTTTTCAAAAACTTAATCACAACTCGGGCATCATTAGTAGGAAGAGCTTGAGCCTCCACCCACTTTGAAACATAATCGATGGCCACGAGAATGTACTTATTACCACTAGAAACGGGAAATGGCCCCATGAAATCTATGCCCCATACATCAAAGACTTCAAGAACTTGAATGGGATTTTGAGGCATTTCATTCTTGTAGGAGATGTTTCCCGTGCGTTGACACGCATCACACTTTCTCACAAACTCAAGGCAATCCTTCACCACCGATGGCCAATAAAACCCACAATCAAACACTTTTTGGGCGGTGGTGTGATGACCATGATGACCCCCTGTCAAACCCTCATGACAATGCCTAATGATCTCTAAACCTTCCTCAACACTAACACATCTCCTTAACACTCTATCTCCTCCAATCCTAAACAGATAAGGATCGTCCCAAATATACTTACTCGCATCCCTGAAAAACTTCTTCTTCTGTTGGGTGGTCATACCCTCAATCACATTGCCATAAGCGAGGTAATTTGCCAAATCAGCGAACCATGGCATACCTTGCTTTTCTGCTGCTATTAACTCAACCGACTCATGAGGAAACCTATCACCTATCTCCTCCTCATGCATCTCCTCTCTACTAGGATCCTCTAAACGAGATAAATGATCGGCCGCTACATTCTCCGCCCCTCTCTTATCCTTAATCTCAATATCAAACTCGGAAAGCAAAAGAACCCAACGAATCAAACGAGGTTTGGCATCCTTCTTGGCGAAAAGAAATCGCAATGCCGAATGGTCGGTGAAAACGGTGGTTTTAGAAAGCACGAGGTAGGAACGAAACTTATCAAAAGCAAATACTACTGCTAGAAGCTCTTTTTCTGTGGTGGTGTAATTCTCTTGAGCATCATTAAGAGTCTTACTAGCATAGTATATCGGATGGAAATGTTTCTCACGCCTTTGTCCTAACACTGCCCCAACAGCATAATCACTAGCATCACACATCAACTCAAAGGGCAAACTCCAATCCGGGGCAACTAAAATAGGAGCACTAACTAACTTCTCCTTCAAGAACTCAAATGCTTTAAGGCACTCATCATCGAAAACGAAAGGAACATCTTTTTCTAGAAGACGGGTCATGGGGCGAGTGATTTTGGAGAAATCCTTAATGAAACGCCTATAGAAACCCGCATGACCAAGAAAACTACGAATAGACTTGACACTAGTGGGTGGTGGAAGCTTACTAATCGTGTCTATCTTCGCTCTATCAACCTCAATCCCCGCACTTGATATCTTATGACCTAAGACAATGCCCTCTCTCACCATGAAGTGACACTTCTCCCAATTAAGCATCAACTTCGTCTCTTCACACCTCTTCAACATCCTCTCTAAATTCAACAAACACACATCAAACGAGCTACCATAAACCGAAAAATCATCCATGAAAACCTCCATGGAAGTCTCTATCATATCCTGGAAAATGGCAACCATACAACGCTGGAATGTAGCTGGAGCGTTACACAAACCGAATGGCATACGACGATAAGCATATGTGCCATAGGGGCACGTGAAAGTGGTCTTATCCTGATCCTCCGGTGCAATGGGATCTGAAAATAACCCAGAAGCCATCTAAGAAGCAATAGAATTGCTGGCCTGCTAAACGCTCTAGCATTTGATCAATAAACGGAGTGGAAAGTGATCTTTTCTGGTGGCATCATTGAGTTTCCTATAATCGATGCAAACACGCCAACCAGTGACGGTACGAGAGGGAATAAGCTCATTTTTGGAATTCATCACAACAGTCATCCCCCCCTTTTTAGGGACAACCTGGGTCGGGCTCACCCAAGCGGAATCAGAAATCGGATAAATTATACCTGCATCCATCAACTTCATCACCTCTTTCATAACAACCTCTTTCATGTGTGGATTTAAACGTCTCTGCGGCTGTACTACCGGCTTATACTCATCCTCCATGAGTATCCTGTGGGAACAATAAACTGGACTAATGCCCTGAATATCGGAAAGACGCCAAGCAATGGCTTGCCTATGCTCCCTCAACACTTCTAACAACCTATTCTTCTCCTCCTCCGTCAATCTAGAAGAGATGATGACGGGTAACGTGGACTCTTCCCCTAAGAAAGCATACTCGAGATGGGAGGGTAGGACCTTAAGCTCTAAAGGTGGCGGTGAATCAATCGAAGGAATCCTACTCTCCTGTCTAACCTCATTAATCTCCAAGACCTCGGGTAACAAAGGAATCTCCTCCTCAAACTCATCTAACTCCTCCTCACTATCCTCAACAACTAAATCCGCTCCACAGATGTAATCTAGACACCGATCAACACGCGAGATGAAAGAATTTATGAAGTAAACGGAATGACACGGATCACTAAAATCATCATCACTACCCGGATGTCGCATGGATTTAACTATCTCAAACGTGACATTCTCCTCCCCTACTCTCAACGTGATTTTACCATCAAACACATCAATCACCGCCTTAGCGGTGCGCAAGAACGGACGCCCTAAAATGAGTGGAACGGTATCATCGGCTTCCATATCAAGAATCACGAAATCAACGGGGAACACGAACTTATCGACCTTCACTAAAAGATTTTCAACTATGCCTCGAGGATATTGACTGACCGATCAGCAAGCGAGAGTGTCATGCGCGTTGGAGTCAGATCGCCTAGGCCTAGCTTTTCATAAATCGAATATGGCATCAAATTGATGCTAGCACCTAAATCTGCCAACGCGCGACTCTGAGTATCACTACCAAACAAACATGGGATCGTGAAGACTCCAGGATCTGTTAATTTTTCCGGTAGCTTATTCAGAATCACCGCAGAACACCCTCCAGTCAGTGGAACATTGGACAACTCACCTAACTTACTCTTACGCTTGAGTAGATCTTTCAAGAATTTCGCGTATTTGGGCATGTGCTGAAGAGCCTCGATAAACGGAAGATTAACTTTCAATTGTTTGAAGATATCAAGGAAATGCCCATACTCCTTCGCATACTTCTGATGGGCCAAACGAGCGGGATATGGAAGACGGGAATGATCTATGACAGGATCGGGCCTAACCTCAACAGGCTTCCTAACTACCGGCCTATCTACTGAAGACTCACTGTTTGGTGCTGTACTTGCTGGGACTAGCCTAGGTTGCACCCTCACAGGAGCTTCTACCTCTATCTCCTCATCCACCGGTTCATCCTCCTCTACCGGTGTTCTAACTACTTCACCTCCTTTGCCACTACGGGTTGTGACTGCCTTGAGCTGAGCATTCGGATTGGGTTGGGTTTTTCCTGAAAACTGTCCTTGAGGCCTCTCATCTAAACGCCTAGCAATGTCACCTACCGAACGCTGAAGATCTAGAAAAGCAGACTGCTGGTTCTTAAGGAAAGGTCATGCTCTGCTAAGGTTTTCTGGGTAGTAGCATCCTTAGCAACTAACTGGGTCAACAGCTCTTCTATCCTACTCATGTTTCCACCATTATTCGGTGGCGGGTTACTACTTGATCCCCCACTAGAAGACTGACCCTGCCCCTGGGCTGGATTAGGATTTGGGTTTGCATGGAACCCAGGGGGATTACCCGAAGATCTCCAACCATTGTTTCTCCAACCTGAATTGTAGGGATTATTAAACGGATTAATGGGGGGTCGATTTGGGCCTCCTATATAATCTACCTGTTCTTGCTCTATCAAGGACACTCATTGGTAGCATGTCCTCCCCTACACAACTCACACCTGTTAACTCTCAGCTTTAAATCCTTCACCTCACTCACTAAACTCTCGAGAACAGCGGTCACACCGGAATCCAGAGTAACCTGGTTCACTCCCTTAGGGAACTGACCGGTGGCAAGAGTTGATTTCTTTCGACCTGACCGTTGTTCATACTCGGCTTGTGCGAAACTCTCAAACATTTCCCTACACTCATTAACATCTTTCTTACCCATCAAGTGCCCACCCGCAGAAGTGTCAAACCGAGAGCGAATCTCATAAGTAAGGCCATTGTAGAATTTCTCTACAAGTGCCCAATCAGAGAGGCCATGCTGGGAGCAACGGCTAAGAAGGTTTTGAAAACGCTCCCATGCACGGTAGTATTCCTCATCGGGTTCCATTCTGAATGAATGGATTTCATCCCGAAGTCTAGAAGCCTTGGCCGGCGGGAAGTACTTATTCAAAAAACTTTGCCTAAGAGCCGGCCAAGTGGTGAATGTACCTGCAGGGTGAGATTCAAGCCATGTAGCAGCACGATCTGTGATCGAGAAAGGGAAAAGTTGGAGGAAAATGCATCCTCAGTTGCACCTTGCAGTTTGAAGGTGCGGCAGATACGCTCAAGACGGCCTATGTGAGCCGGAGCATCCTCATCATCACGACCATGGAACTGGCAATTGTTAGCAATCGCGGTCATAACATATGAGGGAATCTGCCAGGAGTTTTCATTGACAATGTTAGGAATGGTGATGGGATTGTTGACTCCAGTGAAGCCTTGGGTGGCTTGTTAGTGGACAGTGCGATGTTCAGCCATTGGTGTAGGAGTAACAGTGGGTTTTGGACTAGGAAATGGAGATGTAGGTGGTGTGGAGGGATCAGAGACGGACAAGCTTGAAAAGGAAGTTCGGACTTTTCTCTGTGAGATCCTCAAATCCAAACTTCTCTGAAATCAGATGCTCTGGTGGCGGTCCTTGTGAACGCAAATGTGGCATAAACTGCAAGGACACAAAAACACAGATGTAAGCAAGTGAAAGACAAAATAACTAAACAATTTAAAGCAAAATAAAAGACACTACAACTCGAAATAAAACACTTAGCACAGATATAGCAAATCAGTTCAAACAAAGTAAATAAAACGCAATCGCCTAAGAATTCCCCGGCAACGGCGCCAAAAAACTTGATGTCCTAAAAAGTAGTTCAAATAAATGATTAAAAATAACCAACAACTAGACACGAAGTAATACTCTAGACTCTCTACTTCTAAACTACTGACAGGCAAGTGTACCTATCGACTCTAGTAAAGCTAAGTAAGTCCGGATATCGAACCACGGGACTTCTAAGGAAAAACGTAAAATTGACTTGATCTAACTATTGCAATACCGACTAAGAACTAAATCAATGATTAATAGAAGGGGGGGGGGGTTGTATGGAAAAATCCAAAGTCTAAAAGTAATAACTAAATTAAAATAGATTAGAATGTGAGAACGGAATAACAGACGATTTCAAGTTGAATAAGAGTACTACCTAGGTAAGATTCCTATACTTGACTAACACTTCTTCTATCGTTAATGGAATGATTTGTGAGAACCGGGATCTTAAGGTTCTAAACTAAAGGATGACTTAGAGAATCCTCAACCTTCTCAAGGATGACAACTAAGAAACCCTAAAGCCCGTTTAACTACCGGTTTAGCTAGATCTCCCTCACAGGTTTTCTAACTTAGTAATAAAACTCCCGAAAGCAATCTACCTTACGGCACGACTGTCACAACACCCTAAAGTGAAGAGGATAGATCTAAGATGAATAGATAGACTCGATTAACAAGATGTGAAGGACACAATAAACGGGATTTTCTCACGAACACTCTCGAATAGCAATTCAATCACACGAGACCAACCGATAACCTAACAACTTCACAGATTTTAGATTAGTTGAATAATTAGTTTAGTTCAATTCAAGATTACCAATTTAATGGAATACTACGTCTAGCAAACCATCCACAAATCGAGAACACAAAGTACACGATCTAGCATGCAATTATCCTATGAAAGACATTCACCAAATCACATGAAAGCTGGAAATCAATCACAAGAACAGAACTTTATTACTCATATACATCTGATCATTCATATTAAATCATTCGTTTATTACAAAATCACAAGATCAAACCATAAAACCGATAAAATTCATGTTAATCAAGCATAATCATCTCAACCTAGGTAATACAAGAGTTCTAGCCAACAACCATTATCCAAACAGAGACGAAAGAGAAATCAAAAGTACGAAACATGGATAGGGAAAGATTAAACGAAAGAAAACTAAAAACCGAATGATTAACACCCGAGGTTCTTTGATTCTCTTGCTTGGATCTTGTTCTTGGCCTTCCAAATGCTCCAAATCGTCTCAAAATCTCTTTTTTTTCGCCTCTGCCGTCTGCCTTTTCATTAGGTTTTTTTATAAAACCTTAAATAATGATTTAGGGCAAAATTTCTCGGTTGAGAAATCTTAGCGCGTCGCTAAAATAACCCCCAAAATCTTCGCTACGCGCTAAAAACAAAATAGTCGATTTCTGACGCGGGAATCTTAGCGCGTCTCTCAGATCCTGTCATCATCTTGGCGACGCGCCAAGATAAGGATTTTCAGAAATCTCCCATTTGACCAAGCTTTTTCCGTTCCTTAGCTCGCATGCTTGTTTATTCTTCAAAAATCAACCATTTACGCTCCTTGACCCACAATACCTGCAAATACACAAATACATAAATAGAAACCAAAAACTAATAAAAACGGGAAATAAAGACTAAAAATATATACAGAAATCGCATGAATACATATGTGTTTTGCAACACATCACATAACTAGTCTAGCAATTGGTATTAGATCTTCTTAGGCTCTTGATTATAAGATCTCACCATCTTAAACCACTCTTTAGTTTCACATACACTTACTTGCTCAAATGTCAGCTCTCACTAAAGCTGATATGGAAACCGACACCATGACTAAGTCTCCAATCAATCACTCCGATGACTTTGATACTTGGTGCATGAGGATGGAAGGCTTTATCAAGTTTGAAGACAGAAGGATATGGAGATCTGTAGTCTAAGGACCTCACATCCCATGTACTACTTTAGCAACTGCTGGAGGTGGGATAATACCAAAGGATATGGCTGGTTATTTTAAAAAAGACCAGAAGGAGATTGATATTAATCAAAAGGCTATGACCGCTCTTCAGACTTCTATTCCCAACTCCATCTACAAAGGATTTAATAAGTGCAAGACTGCAAAAGAACTCTGGGATGCACTGAAGCTGATGTATGAAGGATTTGTGGAAGCTAAGGAAAACAAGAAAGATATCATGAAGTAGCAGTTTGAAAACTTCACCTTCAAGACAGGTAAAACTTTTACTGAACAATACTTAAGGTATGTAGAGATTGTAGATATTTTGATGGATGTTGGAGTCAAACTTAAGAATAGGGACATAGTGAGAAAGTTCATGTTCTCTCTTCCCAGAGAATGTACACACTACTTTGTGGCCATCAAGAGAACTGAGAACCTCTCTACCCTCACTCTTACCAAGCTTATGGTATATTGAGCGGTTACCAGATGGAGATGAACATGCAAAACCCATTTCACAGTTCATCCAGCACTTAAAAGAGTTTAGCCCTTCATGTGGTTGAAATGGATAGAATAGAACCATAACATCATCTCATCTGCTACCCTAACAACTCACCAAAGGGTCCTTTCATCACCTTTCCGGAGACACCAAGGGAGAGCTACACTCAAGGAAGCCCATTCCAAGTGCCTATCGCTTCTCAATCCTTTATGTATTTAGATGAAAGTTATGGCAACTTTCTCTTGACCCTTATAGACCTGGACTACATCCATCTAGATGATCTGGAGTACATGAAGATAGTCCAACAGATGGCATTTGTCACTCATAGAGCTAAGAAGTTCTACAAGAGGACATGGAGGAAGTTTCCAAGCAATGTAACTAGTTGAAAGTTTGGAGTGGACAAGAGCAAAGTAAAATGTTACAACTGTACCAAATAGGCCACTTTTCTAGGGAGTGTAAGGCAACAAGAAAAAATGGTGGCCAAATACAGTCCAGGGCCAAACTACACTGATGCAACTCCAAGAATTGAGAAGCCCAACAAACCAAAGCAGCAAGCTTTAGTTGTTGTTAAAGAAGAAGACTTTAACTGGAGCTTTCAAATAGAAGATGTCTATCTAAACTAAGCCCTATAAGGATGAGCATGATGAAACTAAGGTATTGGAACATCTTTGTATAATTGAATGCATTGCTAAAGTAAACATGTTAAAAGCTAATTTTAAAAGAGCAGAAAATGACTTGGAAATAAAACCTGATCTTGAGTACTCTGAATGCTAATGAAACATATCCACCAACTTGGAAATAAGATCTGATCTTGAGTCTTTGAACATTTTAAATGCTGATTTTTAAAGAGTAGAAAATGACTATAATCTTAAAACAGAAGACCTTGAGAAAACCATTTCTACTCTAAAACATGAGCATACAAACTATAGGACTCAGATCAAATATATTTAACCAAGTTGACTGAATGCTAGGCTGAGCTTGTGAATAGCAAAGCCAAGGAAGAAAAATGTGTTCTTGAAGAAACCTTAAAGAACATCATATCTTCATCCTTGTATGCAAAAGTTTGTTATCAGAATAGACAAAGACTTGGATCTAGTGAAATAGCTCCTCCACACATCTTGCTATTAGTTAGAGAACCAAGGTGTAGAACTTGTAAAGGTAAGCTACCTCCTATTGATCCTATCCAAGAGTAAGATGAAAATGAAGAGGATATAGTGAAGGATGAACCAGAAGTGAGTGAATAAGTTCATTCTATGAAGGGTTACTATATCCCTGGAAAGAAGAAGAAACCAGGGATGGCTAAGTCTGTAAGAAAGAACTTGATTAGATCTGCAAAGAGAAAATTCAAGAAAGTGTAGGAGATCAAGGCTACCTTTAACCCCAAGCAAAAACAAGATTTTATCTCTACTGGGTTTGAGGTGAGGAAGACTAAAGACTTAACTAAGGACTCTTGTTTCCTATTTCAAGTCCAAACCATCCAATATTGAACCCACATATTTTTCATCTTTAACACCCACACAACCACACATCACCATCACCAAAAAATCCAAACGAACCCTTGCTCAGTCTATTTAGATTGAGTAGGCCCCCTTATACTTACCCACACAAGAGAAAGTAGAACAAAGAGCTCCCACTTCTCTAGAGGAGAAAACCACTCCTATTCCTTCTATGACCAGTGCTAAGGTTCCTCAGGCTCAGCCTGATGAGCTCATAACTCCAGCCTCAAGCCTTCATCCCGAGTCTCAAAACTCAGATAAACAACCTTCAGGGGAAAGTTACTATCCTTAGTAATTGGATCTTAACCAACCAATCCCCATCCTAGAATTCTATGATGATTAAGATATGGGATTCAGTGAGTACCATGAGTCTCTCTTCTCCTCCCCTACTCATGGAGAGATGAGTGCTCCTGCTACTCTCATATTTAGCCCACATCATCCACCTACTACTGAGGTGGACCTCTCTTAACAAGTTCAAGGGGTCCATGTGGAAGAAGCTCTTATTTTTGAAAGTGACTACATACTTAAGACCTTAACCACGACAACCCAGCTCCTTGACACTTCTCATGAAGCTGGCATTGAGCAAGGGAAATCCGGAGACCAAGAACAAAGAACTGATGGTGAGAGGGATGACTTTTGTTATGTCCTCTTATCCCCCTATTATTCTTCTGATTAAGATAAAGGAGTATACAATAAAAGGTTCAACAATTGACATAAACTTGTACACATCTGGTCACTAAGTTTAGCCACCTGGAATCTCAGGTGGCTAACTTACAAAGGCATGTGCTTAATCAGCAACTTGAGATCACCAATCTTAAGGGCAAGTTAGCGGAGAGGCCTGCCAGGCATGCTCAACCATGTCCACAAGAACCTATGGATGCGGTGGACCTAATCTCTAGCTCACTTGTGCAAGTAAGTGATGCTACGTAAAAGGGGAGAAAGTCACCATAGTCATAGAACATAGGAGCATTGCTTAGAGTATGAGCATTGAGGATTCACCACCCTTACTTGCAATTGTCCAGACTCAACAACCTACTCTTGCCCACATCAATATGGATGACATATTTCAAAGTTTATTTGAGGAGGGTGTTGTACCAAGGGCTTTGTCACCTCCATCCCACCCTACATACAATCAAATAGTAGGATGGAGGTATGACACTCATAGGAGAGCCCTGGTGCTTTCTAGATTCTAGGGTCAACAAGAAGTCTTTAACATCATACTCTGATATTCTATGAAAGCTTTCCTCTGGTTGACCTCCTACTTATAAATCCAATACTAAATAAACAAGCTGATAGGTTAGCCGAGAGGATAAAAGAGGATGTCTAAGGAGTTCAAGAGAAGAACAAGCTTATATAGAAAGAGATTAGTAAGGAAAATAGTTGGTCAACTAGATACTAAGTTGGATGCTTTGAAGGAGAAACCTTAATTGAAGGCCCACTGTCGAACCTATGAATCTTGAGATTCATACTCCTTTAGCACCAATTAACCTCAGTTAGACACAAGTTAGTGAAGGTGTCTCACAGCCTCTCCCTCGCTAGAGCTCAAGTGAAGAACCATCTCAACAAGGCTAAAGCTCTCTCCTCCTTAAGTCATACAAGACTGTGATTGATAAAGGAAAGAAAGTCTTAACTTTAGAGGAGATTGAGGAGGGGAAGATGAAGAGGAAGAGGAAGGCAAGGGAAGGAAGAATGAGTGAGGCACCTAGTTTCATGCAGGCAGGAATCAGGTCTGCCCATAGGACAAATACTCAGGAAGCTGATTTAAGGGCATCCATATTGAAGTACCTAGGAACTACAATATAGATGAACTAATCTCTTATTCCTTGGAGGAACTGAATGAACTTGCAGACACAGAGGTGTCAAGAGATAGGAAGGAGGCTGAGGATGTTGCTTTACTCTCAAGACTAAACAAGAAAGAAAGAAAATGATATTGTATAGAGCCCTTGTCATCTCTCTAGTTCAAGAAAGGCTTGAAGTAGAGTCTGTGGCTGTTAAGGATGAAAGTCGAGTAGGTAGAAAACAAGACATACAAAACATGTTTACCTACTTGAGTGCTACAGGTCTCTACCATGTAACAGATTTACTCCCTCTATCTTATGAGTACATAGAGTTTGAAAATTTCAAGTAGCAGGAACAAGAAGTTATCAAAGAAAGAAAAGATGCTAAGAGAAAGATGAGGGAGGAAGCTCAAAGATCAAGGCCACCATCAAAGCTAACAGAAGAAGTCTAAGGACATACAAAAGAGAATATGAGCTTCTTGAATTTGTATGGGTTCTCCAGAATGAGGCTTGGTCCCATGTCTCTATCCATAATGGATGAGAACATAAGGGTGATCAATTAGAAGATCAAGAGGGGCGAGCTTAAAGACTTGCACTCTCTACCAAGTTATGTTGCACCTGAACCTGAGGTTAAGGTTGAACCCCAACGGACAACACAACCGGGACGTAGTCCTAAGCCACAGCCAGCTTCATCTTCTAAACCACAATAAGGTCCTGAACCTTCTTCTGAACCTATAAAGGGGAAGGACCAAACTAAGAAGGATAAGAAAGGAATATAACGTGATTAGACCAACCTTCTCAGTTGAAGTATAGAAAGAGAAAGAGGATGGCCGTTAGAGGATACTTAAAGTCAAAGAAGAAAAAGAAGTCTAAGGAATTTATCTCTACACCTCAGGATGAGTCAAAACATCCTGATGGTGAACCAATAGGGGCTGCTTAACCAACTCCTTTACAAGTAGAGCCTCTACCTGTTGAGAGACCAATCTTGTCTTGGGTATACTCTCCAAACCCAGACAGATGATATGTTACAAGAGATCAAAGAGGTCCACAAATATTCTTCTGAAAAACATACTTGACGTCCCTGATCATTATCTCTTGGACATAAAAAGATACTATGAGAGCTTGAAGAGTCCAACCCAACTGATAAAGAGAGGAATGACTCTGATTCCAATGATGGCTATAAACAACCGAGCGATCAAGACTCATAGTAATCTTTATGTTTTGGTAGCATCCAACCTAGGGGGAGTTTGTAAGAGTTATCTTAGAGGCTGATTATTAAGACCGTGTACGTACGGAGTACTAACTGATTCTGCATGTATACCAACTCAAATATTGCGGAATCCTATTTGATTGGCGATCCAATCAGTGAACGACAATCTAATCAATCCTACGATGAAACAAACATTAAGAATGAACAAGAATTGATCTGAAACGAACTATGAAGCTGGAACAGGTTTTCTTTAGCCTCAGGACGACTAGGGTACGATTATGTGCGTAGGTATTCGAATTCTTCCGTTTTTCCATCAAAATTTGTCAAAAATCTACGAAAAACTCTTCAACCAGTTTTTATCCTTCGAAAACATGAGCTTATGATGGTGATAGACTAGAGAACTTAGGACACACAGATTTTAAGAAATAAAATGAATTAGTTTTTAAGAAAAAGCTACTCAAGGTTAATCATCCCAATAGCTGATATAAGATATTTAAATCTCTGTTCATCAAAGGCTTTGTGAACAGATCAACATATTGTTCATTTGTGTTAACCTTAACTAGTTTAATTAATCCCTTTTCAAAGTTATCTCTAATTAAATGATACTTGATGTTTATGTGTTTTGTCCTTGAGTGCTGGACAGGATTCTCTGTGATAGAGATAACACTGTTGTTGTCTATGTGAATGGGAGTCTCCTTGAAGTTGAAACCATAGTCAAGTATCTGATTCTGAATCCAAAGCACTTGAGCACAGCAGCTTGCAGCAGCAATGTACTCAGCCTCAGCAGTTGATGCAGAGACACAGGATTGTTTCTTGCATTACCATGAGACAACCCTTCCACCAAGGAACTGACATCCCCCAGATGTAGACTTTGCAGTCATATTACAACCACCATAATCACTATCTGTATATGCATACAGATTGAAGTTCGAATTCTTGGGATACCAAAGACCCAGTGTTGGGGCACCTTTGAGATATCTTAAAATTCTCTTGACAGTGATGAGGTGAGACATCCTGGGGTTGGCTTGATACCTTGCACAAATGCATGTGGCAAACATGATATCAGGCCTGCTAGCTGTAAGATACATAAGAGATCCAATCATAGCCCTATAAAGGTGTTCATCCACGCACTCCCCTCAAGATCAGGCCTAAGGGAGTGGTTTCTTGCTATGGGTGTCTTAGCAATCTTACAATCAGTCATGTTGAATCTTTTGAGTATGTCCTCGACATACTTTGATTGACTTATGAAGATTCCATCTTCAACTTGCTTCACTTGAATGCCCAGAAAGAAGTTTAGTTCCCCCATGGAACTCATTTCAAATCTGTCCTTCATCAGCTTCTCAAAGTCTTTGCAGAGCCTTGGATTAGTTGAACCAAAGATGATGTCATCTACATACACTTGAACTAGCTGTAAGTCATTTCCCTATCCTTTGATGAAGAGAGTTCCATCTATAGTACCTCTTCTGTATCCATGCTTGTAGAGATACTGAGATAGAGTCTCATACCACTTTCTTGGTGCTTGGTGTAGCCTATAGAGAGCCTTATCAAGCTTGCAGACATAATCAGGATGATCAGGATCTATAAAACCAGGTGGTTGTTTTACATACACCTCTTCATCAATCACCCCATACAGAAAAGCACACTTGACATGAAGTTGATAGACCTTGAAGTTCTTGGATGCAGCAAAGGCCAAGAATATTATAACAGCTTCTAGTCTTGCTACAGGAGCAAAGACATTAGTGTAATCAATTCCTTCTTCTTGTGTGTATCCTTGAACAACTAGTCTAGCTTTGTTCTTGATGACAATACCTCTATCATCTTTCTTATTCCTAAATACCCATTTGGTTCCTATAGTAGTCTTCCCATGAGGAAGAAGACATAGGTTCCAAACCTTCTGTCTTTTGAATTGAAGTAGCTCCTCTTGCATGGCTTCAATCCAGCTTCCATCCTTCAGAGCCTCATCAACTTTCTTGGGCTCTATCTGGGACAAGAAACAAGAGTGAAGACAAACATTTGCTTCATGGGTTTGTCTTGTTGTTCTTACCCCGGTGTCAACATTTCCAATAATGTTTGTGGTAGGATGGGACTTGTGGATCCTTAACTGAGGGATCACAGGAAGTTGCTGAAACAGATCTAAATTAGAGAAATTTAGATCTGGCATAGATGCTTCCTCCACCACTTCACAATACCTATCAAGAGAAACTTGATCCAATGAGTATGTGACATCATTGATATGTTCATCTATGGGGTGGTTATCAGCATCAAGAAATTCTTGATCACTGTCACCACCACCATCATCTTCTTCTGCATTTGAAGCTTCTTTGTTAGTCTGTTGAGACTCTAAGATGGAACTTGAAGGCATCTTAGATGGATCAGCTGTAGTTGTTATCGTTCTGCTGATAGAAACTTCATTTGCTGAAGTAGTACAACTGGAGCTGAAGATGTGTAACTTGATGGTCTTCTCAGCTCAAATCTTGGATCAGGATCACCTGGAGGTAAAATGTCTGTAGACCCTGAAATATTCTCACAAGATTTGTTAAAACAGTTTGTAACTAAGTCAAGATCAAATAGCCAATCCGGACTAGAACCTTTCACACTGGGAGTGTACTCATTAAGGTCACATTGGCTGACTCCTCAACTATTCTAGTTCTGAGATTGTATACTCTATAAGCTTTAGCTTGAGAAGAGTATCCAATGAAGTGTCCATCATCTGATTTCACAGCAAACTTGGCAATTTGATCTTTGGTATTCAAGATGCTGCATGGACATCCAAATGACCTGAGAAAACCAATGAAAGGTTTTCTCTTATGCCAAAGTTCATAAGGAGTCTTACCATGAGTCTTAACCACTAAAACTCTATTCTGCACATAGCAGGCAGTGTTGACTGCCTCTGCCCAGAAGGTGATGGGTAGTTTAGAGTCAGATAACATGGTTCTAGCAGCTTCAATCAGTGTTTTGTTTCTCTTCTCAGCAACACCATTTTGCTGAGGAGTCCTGGGAGCACTGTATTGTCTTGTAATACCCTTTTCATCATAAAGTGTATCAAGGATTTGATTCTTAAATTCAGTTCCTTGATCACATCTTATGGTTTTGACCTTGTGATCACATTGATTCTCAATTCTTAAGATGAAATTCTTTTGAGTCTCAGGGGTCTCATCCTTAGTTCTAAGAAAGAAGACCCAAGTGAATCTTGTAAAGTCATCTGTGATCACTAGACAGTAAGAGGTCCTTCCTAGACTCATTACACTGGTGGGGCCAAAGAGATCCATATGTAACAAGTGTAAGGGTGTAGTGATGGAGTTTCTTTGCTTAGGGTTGTGAGATACCTTGTGTTGCTTCCCTTTCAGGCATGCAACACAATGGTCATCACTTGTAAACTCTTTCCTTGGCATTCCAGTTACCAAATCATTCTTAATTAGCTTATTCATGGTCTTAAAGTTTACATGGCACATTCTTTTATGCCAAAGAAAAGACTTACCACTATTTGCTTTAGATAGAAAGCATGAAACTTCTCCTGAGGGAGATGTTTCTTGCAAATCCATCTTATACATGTTCCCTTTTCTGGGGGCTCTAAGCAGAATATGCTCATGAGGAATAATCACCCCAGGATTGAGAACAATGCACTCGTGCTTAGTAAAGAGCATGTTATGACTGTGATCACAAAATTTAGATACACTCAGAAGATTGTACCCAAGCTCCTTGACAAAGTTTACCTTCTCAATGCTGAGCTTACCATTTGTGACCTTGCCGCTTCTAGAAATGTAACCTCCTTCATCTCCTCCACAAGCAACTGGTCCTCCATCAATCCTTTCAAAGTTCCGAAGTAGTGACCTATTGCCTATTATGTGCCTGGAGTAGCCACTATTAATGATCCAAACATTTTTGTTTGTCTTGAGCTGTTCCTGCACACAGAAAATGATTAGTTACATTTGGAAACCCAAGCCTCATTGGTCTTGGGCTCATAAAAGGAGATAGAAGGTAATGAAACAGTAATAGATCCTATGGTTGTGCTCTGAGGATCTGTTGCTATTATTGATGGAAAACTTTCAGTCACTTGGTCTTTCCTTGATTTCCACACCACCTTTGGAAGTTCGGACCTGACCTTAATCACTTCGGAAGCTTTTAAGACTTCAAAAGTTTTGATGACTGAACCTTCAAAACATTCTGCTAGCACTATAGCAGACTTTAGTGCTTCGTAAGTATTCCTTTCTTCTGAGACCAAATTTTCTTCCGAAGGCAATTTTCCACTTGCCTTCTTCTTTCCTTTAGAGCTTCCGAAAGAAACAGATTTCCCTTCCGAAATTGAGTTCTTCTTAGATCTCTTAGGAGTCTCCTTCTTGGTCATATGAAGAGTACTTTTTGGATTGTATGGACAATCCATAGCAAGATGAGAAGTACTTTCACACATAACACAACTTATCTTTTTCCTCCCAAGAGTTTTCTTCTGAGAACAAGGCTGACTTTGATCACTTCCTTCTCCACCTTCATCTTTGCAGATGATGAGACAGTCCCTTTGGGTTTAGGATTGTTCTTGGAGTTGGATGGTTCAGGCTGTGTAGAAGTGGTACACACGGATCAGCCTTCTTTTTGATGCTGAGATGATTTGAACATGTACAGAACTCTTGGTAGAAGAGTTGAGGTTTATGTCTTCAGTCTTGACCATATCAAATCCTGCAGAAATAAAGACTTGTTTCTGCTTAGAGTTGAAAGTGGCCTTGATCTCTTGAGCCCTCCTGGCCTTTCTCTTGCTCTTTCTGATCAAGTTCTCCCTCATAGACTTGGTCATCTCAGGCTTCCTGCTCTCCTTAGAAGGATAGTGACCCTTCTTAACATCCTCCTCTTCACTCTTCTCAGAGGAATTCTTCACTACCACTTCTTCATCCTCTTCATCCTCTTCACTCAAGGGGTCTATGTAAGGAAGCTCATCTTCAAAAGTTCCACAACTAGGTGATCTTACAGACAAGATTGTGTGTGGAGGAGCTATCTCACTAGATCCCAGTCCCGACCTATTTTAATAACAAACTTTTGCATGCATGGATGAGGATATGATGTTCTTGAAGGTCTCTTCTTCAAGAACACATTTTTCTCTGCCCTGGCTTTGCTAATCACAAGCTCAGCCTGGCATTCAGTTAACTTAGTTATAAGATCTTTGATCTGAGTCCTGTAATTTGTATGCTCATGTTTTAAAACTGAAATGGTTTTCTCTAAGTCCTCTATATTTAACTTATAATCATTTTCAATCTTTCTAAAATCAGATTTTAGGATGTTCAAGGACTCAAGATCAGATCTCATCTCTAGGTTATAGGACCTGTATCTGTTGACTTTAGCAATACATTCAGGAGTGCAGAGATGTTCCAATACCTTGGTTTCATCATGGTCAGCCATTAATGCTTAGTTTGGATATGCATCTTCCACCTGAAAGCTCCAGTCAAAGCATCCTTCTTCAATAGCAACTGCAGCTTGCTGGCTTCTCATTCTGGGTAGCTTTATCAGTGTAGTTTGGTCTGTATTATGCTTGTCCACCATTTGTTCTTGGTGCCTTGCACTCCTTAGAAAAGTGACCCATCAAGTTACAGTTGTAACACTTAACTTTACTTTTGTGCAGTCCAAACTTTCCACTGGCTGTATTGCTGGGAAACTTCCTTCCTATCCTCTTGTAGAATCTCTTGGCCCTGTGAGTGAGAAGAGCCTTTTGCTAGACTATCTCCATATACTCCAGGTCGTCTAGATGGATACAGTCCAGATCTTCAAGGGTGAATAGGAAGCTACCACAACTTTCATCAGAGGACACAAAGGCTTGAGAAGAACTTGTCTCTTGGAATGGGCTTCCTTGAGTATAGTTCTCCCTTGGTGTCTCCGGGAAGGTGATGAAAGGACCCTTTTATGAGATGTCAGGGTAGCATATGAGATGATGCTAGGGTTCTATGCTATCCCTTTCAGTCACATGAAGGGCTGAACCCATTTGATTGCTGGAGTTACCAGATGAACCTTGCATGTTCATCTCCATCTGGAATCTACTGAGAATGCCATACAACTCTATCAGAGTGAGAGTCTTAAGGTTCTCAGTTCTCTTGATTACAACACAGTAATGTGTCCATTGCCTAGGAAGAGAGGACATAAACTTCCTTACAATGTCTCTGCTCTCTAGAGTTACTCCAACATCCACTAGGGTATCCACAATTTCAATATATCTGAAGTATTGTTTAGTCATGGTCTCTTGAAGGTGAAGTTTTCAAACTGCTGCTTCAGGAGATCCTTCTTGTTTTCCTTGGCTTCAGTAGAACCCTCATACATTAGTTTCAATGCATCCCACAGCTGCTTAGATGTTTTGCATTTCTTGAAACCTCTGTATACAGAGTTTGGAAGAGCAGTCTGAAGGGCTGTCATGGCCTTTTGATCAATCTCTACTCTCTTTCTATCTTCTTCTGAGTAGTCAGCCACAGCCTTCGGGATCATACCACCTCCAGCAGTAGCTGAAGGAGTTTTTGGTATGTAAGGTCCAGAGACAACAGATTCCCACATTCTTGAGTCTTGACACTTGATGAAACCTTCCATTCTTCAGCACCAAGTGTCAAAGTCATCAAGAGTGATCACTGGGGACTTTGCATGGTTCCAGTTTCCATATCAGCTTTAGAGATAGTTGCCATTTGAAAGGTTAAGTATTTTTGTATGTGTGAGGGATCTTAAGATGGTGAGATATTATATTAAGAGCCTGAGATGCTCTGATACCAATTGTAGGACCGGGTGAAGGGCTTATGCACTTGTACAACACAACAACACAAAGAGGAGAGTGTATATCAACACTTAACAATTCAAATGGGGAACTGGTAAGAATGAGTTTATAGAACTAAGAAACACAAGATGTAAACGAGACAGAAACTAGAGCAACACACAAGCAGTTGGTTTTCAAGGTTAATATATATTGATCTTCTAGTTCCTTACAAAGTGGTTTACAAAGTTCAACCCAAAACTTGCTTAGTTACAAGGACCAGGAAATACTTATACTATAACCTACAGTCGACCATACTTTAAAGTCCAGCTGAATACATGAACTAGACAATAAAATCCATGTAGAGTCAAAAGACAAATTGCCTTATGACTAGTGACTATGACATGCTATTGTTCACATCCTAATATATTACAAAAGGAAAAAGTACATAAAGTGGAGAGTTACAGACTCAAGACCTCAATGTACAGTTTACCAAAAGCATGGACCTTTTCGCCAACTCATGAAAGGTTGGTGACTTATCAGAGTGGCAGCGGAAAGTGGTTTAGCTTTAGGTAAAAATTACATCAGATAAAGCATGTAATATAAAATTCTTCAGAAGAAATCTGTCTTTAATGGTTGGCTTCGGAAGACTTTGTCCTTGAAGCTTCAGAAGACTTCATCTTTTGGCTTCGTAAGATATTGCTCTTGGCTTCGGAAGATTTCACACTTAGAATAAATTCTAAGTCAATGTGAAACTTCCGAAGCATTCCACTTCAGTATACATGTGCATGCATGCAGGAAAGACTTTAAGTGTTTGGGTTGCATCAGTCTTACTAATAACCTTACACACCTTCTAAGTCATTTGCAATGATAATCAAACAGGATGGTGAGTGTGACTGGAGCATGTATGAGGCAGAGATACAATATCCTGACCATGCACTCACGGCACATGTTGAGGATAAGATTTCTAGAATCATGAAAGATGGAAAGGAGAATCTCTATTCTAAAGCATGCATTGATGAAGTCACAAGATACAGAGAGCATGCAGAGCAACTTTCTAATATAGTTATTGAAAGAAACATTTTGAATGATAGTTTAAAATCAAAACAAAAACAATATGAGAACAAAATTCTCTCACTGAAAATGATTTGGACAAATTGTTTTCTGAAAAGCTAACACTAGCAGCTCAAGTTGAGCAACTCTCTGAATTTTTGACTGAGTAAACACACTGCAAGCTAAAACTGAAGTGAAACTTCAAAAGTGTCAGGTGAGCAATAAGAAGTTCAAAGAACTTGCTCAACAAAGGGCATTCAAAGACCCTTAAGGTTTGGGATACAATAAGGTTAACCCCCCTTATAATGATAACTATATCCCACTACCTGACTCAATGACCAACAAACATGCGGAATCACTTGAGCTTCATAAAAGGATAGTAAAAAAGAAAAGAAAATAATATACAACAAACCAAAAGATATCGACTGAACGTCGCTGCAAAACCGTTACTCTTGATCATCACCCTCAGGATCCACATGCTCCTGCTGGTATGCTCGAATTAAATCAGGGATCCTCATCCCCTATTACATCATCATGTATCAAAGGGCGTCATCATTGTGATCTATCCAATATTAGTAGCCTAGATTCATCACATTCAACCTATGAAATACCTGATCGCTGAGCCCCTCTAATATAGTTGTAACTGGATGTTGATCATGAAGAGGATTCTGTCTCTGAGGGCGATTTATGCAAGGTAAAATCTATATCCTTGATGTTCGTGCTCATATCTGTATGGCCTTAGCTGCAGCTATATCTACTTATGCTTATGCCCTGGACCCATATGAACATTGTTCTACACCAATTCGAGTCATCCTAAGCACATATGCCCGCCTTCCTTAACTCATCTAAAACAAATCCAACTATAGGAGGCATCTCTGTCAAATGCTCTCTTAGGGTGGCACTCATAAGCTCCTAAACTCTTTGCTATCCACTTAATATAAAGTCCCAAATCTAACCTAGTTGAGGATCCTCCTCGGCATGGCCTAGGCAAAAGATGACAATTAGAACATGGCCGGGTTAGCCTGATGATGGCCAAGTATGTAACACAAACACATCAAACTACCAGTCAAAATCCTATGTAAATATTGAATCATTAGATCACTGACTGAAGACTCCACCATAGAGTTAAAATATGGACTATCCACTATCATGAATCATAAATCCCTAAGTTAGTCCGTTATCACTCCCGGCTCATCACCCTTCTTAGTATATCCCCTCAAACTCTTAATGAACCATGGCTGCCTAACCTCCACCTCTATGCAGAACCCGACATATCTACAAACTAGGGCACACTTATCTTAAAGAGTCATCATCCAAGTAAGAAAGACAACACTAATCTAATTACACCAACAAGTCTTGACCCCTGATGTCGAATGAAACTCAATTGTTAGCTCGGCATACTATGTCTAGAAACATGTATTTACCTGTATCCACCTAGGATCTAAATAGTTTTCAATCATCTCCCTCTATCCGAAAATATCTAGTAAGTTCGGGCTAGTTCCTATATTCCAACAGACCCAACTAAAAAATCTTATCGGCACCTCTAGAGGCATCGATGTATATCTCGAATCTCAATAGCATTTATTTGAAAGAAAACAAAAATAAATTCAAAATTAGATACAAAATAGAACATACAAATAATTTGGAATACCTTTTTTTAAACCTTATAACTAGAGAATAACCACCTGAATGGAGATTGAGTATAGGCGGGCATAACGTAACCCATGCAAACAATTCACCAAGTAATCCTGATGACTTTAATAAATTTTTAAGAATAAAAACACACTTAGACTCTATGTAAATTTGTCAAACACAGTACATAATTTAAATCAATTCAAAACCTAAATTTCAAACATCCAATAGTTCTCTCCAATTCATGTCCATGTAAACCAAGTGACATAATGCCATGAACCAAATAACACAAATTGCACCGCTGTATCCAAAAATGTTAATTGTGCATTCATTGAATCATTAAATCCCAAGCTATACCAACCCATCTATTAAAGCATAAAATCAAACAACATAGAATAACATCACTTCCAAACCATATTTATCATAAAATAGGAAATTCACGTTGGACATTATCATGTAGAATTGAAAACATATACCCACTTAATTTCACAAGTCATTCCACCAATTTTAATATCAACTACTCTCAAATTTCTAGTATACACCTACACTTAGGTTCAAAACTACATCCCATCAATTTCAAAATCCAAAGCTTGCGTTAAAAGTCTCATATTCTACCCACACTTCAACCATTCAATCCTCATCTAATAATCAAACAAATCCACATCACACTTATACTACTTAGTAACTGGGTTTAACAAAATTACACATTAACACTAAGCATAAAATTAACTCCTACTTATCTAATTACCACTAATTTATGTTAAATTGAAGACAAAGATAAAGGGAACATACATGTTTGTAGATGAAATAATAGAAATTGCACAATAAAAATTGAAACTTGAATAGTGGTGTCTGGGGTTTGGGGGTGGGTGTAGGAGATGGTGGTAGGGGTGTGAATAGTGGTGACAAGCTGGTGGATGAGGGTGGGAGATTTGTATGCATGTGAAATACGAGTCATGAGGACCCCTTTTTATTTTATCTGTATTTTTTTTCACGCTTCCCGAAAGATGGACCAAAATCTGTCGAGTGTCATAAGGCTAATCACATTTGAGTCCTCCTTTTCCATTAGCACCTTGTGAGAGTTACCAGAGGTTTCTCATATGGCACGAAAAGAACAAATTTTGGAAAGTTTCCATGTTTTTCTAACACCTTCAAAACACTGTTCTAACTTCATACTTTAATACATACATACCTAAAGTAGAAGTCGAGGGTTTGCTATGTGAGAAGAAGCATCAAATGATTTGGACAATTTTGCATTGGTGGACCTGTTTACCATGATCAACATCCAGTTACAACTATATTGAGGAGCCAAAGATATCGACTGAACATCGCTGTGATCTATCTGAACGTCGCTGCTACCATTATGCAAGTCTACGTCGATGACATTATCTTTGGCTCCATCAATCCACAATTATGTCTGGAGTTTGAGGAGGTTATGCGAAGCAGGTTTGAAGCGTTAGCTGGGTTAACCAACAACCCACCTTTAACACATTATCATGTGATCTATCTGTTTATTTATCTATCTATCTTTCTATGTATTTATTTATTTATTTTTTTATTTATTTATTTATTTATTTATTTATTTATTTATTTATTATTCAATTATTTCCCAAAAGACTCAAAAGACTCATTATAACTACCTAAAACTCTAAATTAGATGTTAGTCTCCCATACCCACACTTAAAATCTCACATTGTCCTCAACGTGAACTAGGAAACTACTTAAAATTAAACAAAAATAGAAATGAAAAGAAAACTAGGAAACTTAGAAAAGATGTCCCTGATAAGAAAAGCAATGATCCTACAATAGCCATGTTCATATGCTCTCCAATTCGTACGTGATTAATCAACAAACACCCTCACCCAGTAATAACACGAACGAAAGCAGCATAACATCACAAGTTCAAACCAAAGAAACATCATACCAAACATAATAATAATACTAATAATAATATAATAATACTAATACTAATAATAATAATAATAATAATAATAATAATAATAATAATATAATAGTAATAATAATAGTAATTAATAATAATAATAATAATAATAATAATAATAATAATAATTATTATTATTATTATTATTATTATTATTATTATTATTATTGTTATTATATTATTATTATAAACATTCAACTATTCCCCCAATTACCCACACATGTTTCCAAAAGAAGGTTAAGTTTTAAACCAAAAGATATGGATAGTAAAACTTATTTGGACCTGTTTACCTTGCATAAATGATTTGGACAATTTTGCATTGGTGGACCTGTTTACCATGCAGAGTCTTGCAAACTCTTCTTAAAAACTTATTTTTAAGTCCTTCGGCCTTCGCAAACAAACAACCTGGCCAACCGGAAAAAGGAGTAAGCTAATAGTATCACAGGGAAATAAAATTTCAATGCATCATAGGGAATACCTCTTTCACTCCAAACGGATCCACCTAGACTTAAGCGTACCTAGAATAATTAAAACACGAATTATATAAGAAACTATATCCCCACACTTAAACTCTTTCACGTCCTTCACATCTTATCAAGCAAAACCTTGGTCCTCTCCTTATAATTCCATGATCTATCATAAGCTTCATCTCTAAGCTCCTTTAACACACTCAATTGAAAAAATTGATTCATACCCACCTTAGATAAGTTAAGATTGATTGCCTTTAATGCCTAAAAGCCTCAATGCTCTAGCTCAATTGGTAGATGACACGTCTTACCATAAACTATCCTAAAAGGTGTAGTTCTAATGGGTGTTTTAAACGCCTTTCTGAAGGCCCAAAGTGCATTATCTAATTGACTGGTCCAATCCCTATGGTGTGTCCTGAATACTTTCCCCAAGATTCTATTAATCCCCATTTTCATTTTCTACTTGGTCACTAGTTTGGGGGTGGTAAGCTGTGGAAAGCCTATGTGTCACTCCATAGCATGCTAAAGCTTATTCCATATGGGCATTACAAAAGTGTGTACCTCTATCACTAATCAAGTCCCTATGAGTACCAAATCTTTCTCATAACTACTAGGACCACTCTCGTATTGTTAGTAGTTAAGACTTGAGCCTCAACCAACTTAGACATATAATCTATTGCTACACGAATATACCTATTGCATCTAGACACAGAAAATAGATCTATAAAATCTATGCCCCACACGTTAACTATCTCTACTACTTGGATCGGATTCAAGGGCATTTCATTGCATTTTAAGATATTTATGAATATTGACATGCATCATAACTCTTAATCAACTCATGTAAATCTTTGAACACTGTTGGCTAATAGAACCCACAATCAAACACCTTTTTGCTATTTAAGATTGCTTGTGATAACCTCCAATGAACCCTTGATGAAAGTGCTTTAGGATTTCCAACCCTTTTTCTTTACTCATGCATTTCCTGAACACTTTATTAGCTCCTGCATGAAACAAATAATGAGCATCCTATATGAAGTGGTTGGCATTGATGAAAAACATCTTCCTTTGCTAAGATGTCACACCCTCAACCACTATACCATCTGCCAAATAGTTTTCCAAATCATAAAACCACGTGTCTTCCTTAGCTTTCACATATCCTAACTCCTCATGGGTAAAGGTGTCCCTAATAGCATGTGTCTCCTCTCTATTAAAATCCTCTAATCAAGAAAAGTGATCCACTATTACATTCTCTACTTCTTTCTTATCCTTAATTTCAATATAAAACTCAAAGACTAGCAAAATCCACCGTATTAATCTAGGTTTGGCGTCTTTCTTGGCGAACATATATCGCAATGCCGCATGATTAGTGTACACAATGGTCTTAGAAAGCACAAGATAGGAAAAAAACTTTTAAAACATGAAGACAATAACTAGAAGCTCCTTCTCGGAAGTCGTGTAATTCTCTTAAGTGTTGTTATTTTTCTTACTCGTGTAATAGATGGGATAGAAGTGCTTATGCTTCCTTTGTCCTAAGACAGCCCCAACTACATAATCACTAGTATCTCATATCACCTCAAACGGTAAACTCTAGTCAGCGGCTACTAAGATAGGAGCACTAGTTAATTTCTACTTCAAGAAGTCATAAGCCTTAAGACATTCCTTGTCAAAGAAAAATAAAACATCCTCTCAAGACGGCAGGTCAAGTGTCGGATGATCTTGGAAAAATATTTAATGAACCTATGACAGAAACGCACATGACCTAAGAAACTACAAATGGATTTCACGTTAGTCAGTGGATGAAGTTTACTTATAGTCTCTATTTTTGCTCTATCTACCTCAATTCCCTTATGTGAAATCTTGTGGCCCAACGTAATTCCCTTAGTCACCATGAAGTGAAACTTTTCCTAATTCAACATCATATTTGTCTCTATGCATCTCTTCAACATCTTCTCCAGATTTGGTAGACTATGATCAAAGGAACTCCTAAAGATAGATAAGTCATCTATAAGCACTTCCATGGATTCTCCATCATGTCATGAAATATAGCACTCATACATCTCTAAAAGGTAACTGAAGCGTTACATAACCTAAAACGAATACATTAGTATGCAAAGGTCCCATGTGGGTATGTAAGCATGGCTTTATCCTAATACTCTGATGCGATTTGTATCTAGAATTAAGAAGAGAAAACATCAAGGAAACAGTCTAATTACTACCGTGGCAGACACTTCGACATCTGATCAAAAAAGGAAGACAGAAGTGATCTTTCTTGGTGGCCTTATTCAACTTACTATATTCAATGTAGAATCTCCAACCAATAAATGTTCTTGTTGAATCTCATTCTTCCCCATCATTATAACTGTCATCCCTTCTTTCTTCGGGATAACCTGAACCATGCTCACCTAGGTGGAAGTAAAAATGGGGTATATCAATTCTGCATCATGGAGCCTGAGAACTTTCTCCTTCACTACTTTCTTCATATTTGGGTTAAGCCTTCTCTACTTCTAAACTATAGTCTTACACTCATCTATAATGAGTATCTTATGCATGCAAAAGGAAGAGCTTATGCCATTAATATTATTGAGCTTCCATGCAATAGCCTGTTTGTCACACCCTCAAAATCCACGTGCGGGGTTTTATGCCGAGGCGTGTGAACAAACCAGGTCCCAGTCATTAGTTACTCAGAACGACACTATATGCAACATATAAAATAATTCAAAGTTTGTAACTTTAAAACATTTGCGGATTTCATACATAGCTTAAACTCAAAGTACTAAAAATGTAAATTAGCAAAACACGTGCCAAACTGTGAAGTAACTAAAGTAAACAATTCAAAATACTAATATCAGCAGTTTTAAAATGCGTATGAGACTCGTGCGTGCTTCTACGGCTGTAGTCAATCTCGACCTAAGAATAGCATACTAAAAGGTCAACACAATGGTTGGTGAGTTCAAGAGTTTGCGTTAACATAATAGTCATAGTTATAAAACATAAGAGGTGCATTGAACTAGATAGCTATTCTAAATTCACAAGTAATAACAATAGTGATTTCGTGGATCGAAGCTAACATGTGTTTCATTTGTTTGCCTCCCATCACAACCTACCAAGTGGTGATGAATGTTTGTGTTTAGGACAGTAATGCAACCATTTGACCACGAGTCACATGGGTGGCGCTCATCAGTCCCAGCAGTACTACCCAGCGTTTCCCACTAGTAACTAATATTAACGATCTAAAAGTGTGTGGACTTTCAAGTAAATTACACTTTGTTCAACTATAACAACTTACAACAGTGATGCGTTTGTAAACAAGTATGCTATCTCCCCCAAACGAGAGAGTGTATAAAAGTAGGGTATGGACTCACCTGGTGTGCACTCGAATGATATTAAAGCTACTTGAGAGAGGGAAAAGGAAGAGCTTACCTAGAACATGCAAGTACATAAGTATGTGTACACAGAATCTCTAACAACACTAAGTGCACAATTAACACATTGACCAAAGGTTTTAAAAACAAGACTCATTTGGCCTAGTTGACCTATTTGACCCGTTGGTCACATCTTAGTTTAATTCCCATTAATCAAGTGTAGCAATGTATCATACATGATAACCATACAAGTAGCTCATGTATATCACATCATCAACTCTAGTTCTAATAAGATCCATATACTACTTTAGCTTAGCATAATCACACTGATCAACAAGATTCATACAAATCAACATTTATAATAATGACGAATTCCAATCCCAATCATGACTTCCTATCACACATAATAATCCATGTTGTACATCTTTTGTCTCATCATTCACTATAACACATAATTGGTACAAAATACCATACTTGCATTCCTGCACATTTTCCAAGAACCCAGATTTCCAAATAGTTCATTAACCATCCAATCAACCCAATTAACACAATCCAACGTATTAGACATCATTAGTAAACATCGTAACATGATCCTAGCACCATAAACATGTCCAATTCATAATACAATGATCTCCCAAATTAATGTTTCCCTTTTGGAAGTAGTATCCCAATGTCAATTCAACGCTCAATTATTTCTTGATTTCATCAATAAAATACCTAATCAGTCCATACTACATCTAGACATGTTCAACATCATCAACTCATCATAATTTATCAATCTCATATCCAAAAGTTTCTACTTTTAGTAAGGTATGAACTACATGATCAATTCTTGGATTTCTAGCATTATAATCATAATCCCAACATTCATACAACATCACTAACATCCTAACATCATCAATTCATCACCAAATCATCAAGTTCATGAAATAAAGTTACTATTATTAGTAAGGTATGAACTGCACATCAAAATCATGGAATTCTTGCACAATTAACATAGATTACATTCATACAACCTAACTAACATCGTATCATCATCAAATCATCATCAATTTCATCTTTCATTCACAATTTCAAACTAGGGTTCATCAACATCAAAGAACATGATAAACTTGTTAAATCTAACCTTTAAACGTATAATTGGCAAAAAAGTGAACTTGCTAACGTGTTGTAGTGCTTGAAACTAATCAAAATCGATTCTTGATTGTTCTTGCTTGATCAAAACCGAAGAACGTGAGGGATGGGGGATCAGCCGTGATTTTAGGGTGTGGGGGATTAGGGTTTGATTTTTGTTTTTGTTAAGTTTAGTTTATGGTAATTACACTTAACCCCCTTTTGTTTATATTTTATAAAACTAATATTTTTAAACACTTTTAAATAGTTTTTAAACAACAAATACAAACATTATAATTGATAATAATAATAATCATATGCATTCTCAATTAATCACAAACACATGTAATATATATATTACACGTAGTCACGTTATCGCGTAAAATTTACAAATAATATTAAATCACGTAAGCACATAAGAATAACCTAATAATCACATTATTGGTTAAATTATTATCAATTTATCATTGATAATTATTATTAAGTCACCAATATTCAACAACAACTAGCGTGTGCTCATGATACGTGTATGCAAGACCTAATGGAACTAACGGAGTTTGGTAAAGGAAAATTACCGGATGCCACACTGTTTGTGCTCTTTGAGCACATCAATTCATCTCCTTCATCAAATGTGAACATATAAGATGGGTAAACCTGCCTCACCATCTAAGAACTCACACTCTAAATACGATGGTAAGTCCTTCAATTTTAGGGATGGTTTGTCTCTACTAATGGCTTCATCCACTCCTCAGTAATGTCCCTAATCTTAAACACCTCTAGATACTAAAGGAGGCTTGCTGACCAGTGTAAGGCCCCATTCCTGAAGACCTCATAGTTGGACAATCATCGCATTATACATAAAACATTACATAATTCATAAATACGCAGCGAAATTTCATTTAACAAAAGCCATTCATAAATCATTATAGTTACTGTTGTTAAGCAATATAACGTTGATCATCAGTTACAAAAGAATTGTTTAATTGCATTACAAACAACAATAACATCAAATTATGAATGGATGCCAGTCTTGTCCCGCCGAGTAACTTCACCCTCGTGCCATCCTCAGCAATGATTACCTGCCAACTGAAAATGTATAAAAGTCAGTGTTGCTGAGATAGTTATAGTTTTAAAAGCGTTAAAATACCTTATATAATTTATATATGAAAGTACTCTTTTCAATAAAATTCTTTCTTTACTTTCGTACATGAGCATGCATCATTTATACATCAAGGTAATACTTTCTTCTTCTTTCATTACTACACACATTCGTTCATTTCGTAGTTTTATCATTATCTTCCACTTTCTTATGGACCAATGTGGAATGCCCTGAACATTGTGCACGAAGCTGATGTTGGGCCTGTGGTCTATAAATAGACCGTGAACATTATGTACTAAGCTGACCCAGTCACCTAGGGTATGCTACAAGTGTTAGGACCGTGAACGTATGGAGTACTAACTGATTCAATATGAAACCAGATCAAATAGTGTGAAATCCTATTTGATTGGCGATCTAATCAGTGAGAACGAAAACCTGATCGATCTAACAATTAAACAAACGTTAAGAATGAGTAGGAGTCGATCTGGAATGAACTATGAAATTGGATGGACGAACTGGGACGCTCTAGACGGCTAGGGTATTATAATATTCGAAGTATTTGTTTTTCCGTGAATTACGTGGTATTTATAGGTTTCAGTGTCCAGTCGTACGACTGAGCCATTAGCATGGTTCAGTCGCGCGACTGAGTCATGCGATTGATTCATACGCACGACTGAACTCTGTGAATGGTTCAGTCGTGCGACTGAGCCAGTCTTATGACTTAGTCGTGCGACTGAGTTAGTCACCTGTTTCAGTCGTGCGACTGGTCCATAAGCATGGTCCATTCGTGCGTACGGTCTATGAGCATGGGCCATTAGCATGAATCACCACAAGACTAAGTCAGACACTTTTTGAATCATTGTTGACTCAGAACTATGCACAGCAACCCCAAACCTATATATAAAGTTCATCGTGCGTGTAATAATAAATGTTATAAGAATATGATATATATCAAAGGTAAATAAACACAAATGGTTCTTGCATTACACATTGTAAGAAATGAAAGACATAAACGTTTAAGTACAATAACTAGGGACATGATGTATCAACAAACTCCCCCTTGGACCTAGTTTACTCTATCATATAACATTCTTAATATGCTCTTCAAACTTCTTGTACTTTTCCTCTTTTGTAACTCTAGCATGAATCTTGAATGCAAATAGAGTCTTATACCGTGCTGGAACTGGAGAGCTTGTACAATGTCCTGAGTGTCATAGAACAGTGGCCACTTGTATAAAGTATAAACATCATCCGTCGACAAGTTAGTGAGCCATATTGGGTCAAATACCCTAATAGTCTCAATCTTACCATCTCGTTAAGCACAATCACCGCTTCGCCCGTCCTCCAATCATAATACCACCACTAAAATAAGGTGTGAAGTCCTATGGCATTTCCCTTAACGGAATCTTTGACATTGTCCTTGGAGGTCTCCACTTCAACACCACCTTCTGGCTTCCAGAGATTGAGTCAACTTCCGTTTTGTGAATAAACTACTCGGTGTTGAGGTTTGAAGTTGACCCATCTCATGTGGTACTCTTTCTTCTGTGCCTTTTCAAACCAACCCGACATCTTTCCTGGGTTTGCATATAGCAGGTTTACGCAAGTAAGTCTGTTCAGCTCAAAGCCTGGAAGGGTTTTAAAATCGTGTGGATGTCTGTAATACTCAATCCCTTTCTCCCTTTTGACAGCATAACATTTAAATCCTCAAAGTAGGCCCAGCTGATAATTTTTCCAGATACTTTCTAATGTGTTTCATCTCAGCTAGACATGCAGCCCATTCAGCCTTCTTTTGTGCCACATCAGCTTGAGCTTTATCTTCTGCCACTTCTTTCTCTGTGACTTTCTCAGCAACCTTGTCAAATGCTCCACTGATAAACGTTTCGCCAAAGTCTGGTATAACATCTCCATCAATATTTGTGTACTGAGGATAGTGATCTGATGTGACATCCTCTATCTCTATATCATCAACTCCTTGCGACTCCTCATCACTAATAACATCAACTTCAGGAGCATCTCTAACGATCTCATCAGGGTTCAGTCTAAACATCTCAGCAAGCTGTTCATCTGATAAATCGTGATGATCTCCCCCTCTTCTAGTGTATGACTCACAGATCTTCTGACAATCCTTTGCAAATCAAGATTCATTGTGAGCTGACTCTTAATTTGCTAAAGGGGAGCAACATCAAATTCATCAACCTGTGAGTTGTATTTGTTGATAGAGTGATCAACAAAGCACACATTAATGAATCATCAAGGCATTAACATAAATCATCATTTACATTAATGTAATACAATGTTCAATTACAAAAGATTTCAAATACATAAACATTCTTAATCATTACTTTGATCTCGATCTTGAGGCTCATTAGATTGAGGAGCTGAGGAGGAAGTTCCCTGGTCCTGGTTTTTCTTTGTACGCCTCTCCTTCGCAGATTGATTTGAGGCTGATGCATTCACATCACCTTTAGGTTCGTCATCCTCATCATCATCTTTCTTCTTCTCCTCTCCATTCTCATTAGCCTTTTTATCATCCTCATCGTCATCTTTCTTCTTCTCCTCTCCATTCTCATCACCTCCGTCTCATCATCCTCATCGTCAGATTCATCATCACTAGAATCATCATCATCGCCATCATAATCTCCATCTCCTTTAATCTTTAATGTCTCATCCCTTTTCCTTTCACCTCATCATGATCTTCTTATTCTTCTTCTCCAGATCCTTGATCTTCTTTATGGAAGCCAGCACTAGCTCATTCTGAGCTTGAAAGGCCTTATGAGCTCGAACTAAAGCCTGCTCATGGGCTTCATTCTTCTCAGTTAGCTTGGCAATTTGCTGGCCCTGTGCTGCATTCACTGCCATCAATTGGTTAATTTGGTTGGCCCGAAGATCATCAGTACCTAACAGCTTGAGAACTAGACTGTTAAGGCTTGCAAGCTGTTCCCCTAACCCAACAGTAGGTAGAGTAGTGCTTTAGAAATGTGGAGTGTGGGTGCATGTTCCAGCTTGGGAGATGGTTAGGATGTTGTATATGTGGTGTAAACGGGTATGGGGATAGGTATGGTTTGCGGAGTGTGTGGTTTTGGGTATTGAGGTTGAGGAAGATGTGGGTATGTGTGTGGTGGGGGTATGTAGGTGGTAGTGGCTGTAATGGTGGTAGTGGCTGTAATGGTGGTAGTGGCAGTGGAAGAACTCATCAAGATAATCCTTTGGCATTTCCCCTTCTTCCCATAAGGTTTGGCCATCCTCTCCTCCTTGACCCCGTAGCAATAGGTGCTTTCCCTGTGCTGATTGGCTGTTCGGGTGTGTAGGATGGATCAGTCTCCTTAGTATCGACACCCTTTGAACTAGCATGGCGAACACCAACCACCTTCTTCCCTTTATCTGTAGCAACCCACTTGCTGCCAACCTGTCTGACAAGTGGTTTCTCATCAAAGTCATCTTCTTCCTCGTCTAAGTCAAAGTTCTTGATATCCTCACGGATTAGGAAGTCATGGTGGATGGCAGCTTCCTCAGATCCACCAGCAGCTGATGAACCACCCTGATGAGAAGGTGGTTGGACAGTTGATGTATCAGCAGCTCTGGATTGACTTGAGGCCTCATCTCCACCTCCTTGACCCTCATCCTGGTCATCATCATCATCATCCTCATCATTTGGTATCAGAACGTGCTCAACATCTGAGTCACTATTATCATGGCACCATTTCTTCCTTGCTGGTGCTACATAATCAGCAATGGCCAGATGGCCAAACAATCGTCTCACTGGGGGCTTTATCTGCTTTCCCCTATATACCTTCATCCTGCCTAATGTTGTGTCATCCATCACCTCCAATGACACATTATCGTCTTTGTTATTTGGTAGGTTTAGGAGTTTCTCGTTGATGATCATTTGGAGAAACCGGGGATACATGCAGAATCCCTCCTTCCCCTTGGCCTCTATGTTCTCTCCGCATGTAATTGAAGAACATCTTGGAAAAGCTGAACGGTTGGTTCAGTACTAACGCCACAAATGCGTTCTGAATCTGATCGCTCATCTCATCAAAACCACCTCGTCGAGAGGCTATGCACTTCAGAATCACATATGCTAGATACTTCAAAGGAGGGCACATGTTGCTCTTATTAAGTACACCGGCATTGACGTCACCGGTGTACTTGATCCTCAGAAAGCATCCCCTAACTGTCATGGGATGTAGCTTGGTTGGATAATCCATGTCGTTTCCCAGAACTAACACTCTCTTCAAGTCATCTTTACCTATATCTATATCCTGGCCAAAATGGAGCTTTGGATCCTGTAAAGCTCAACTGATCTGTCTACTATCGCATTCTCCCAAAATGCCTGCTGTAGGGATCTGTAAGGTGTACAGGGAGTAGAGATAGCTCGATAGATCCTTGATCGGTATAGGAACTCTATAATCCCTACGAACTCAGTGGTATTCCTTGAGGCAGTGTTGAGGTAAGCACAAATGTTGTACTTAGTACTCATAGTCCACCCGGCCATTTCACTGTAACATAGATAACAGACATGTTAGACCCGTTCACAAGGATGAACATTTGAATTTGAAACAGGTCTCATCTTACTGGTTCAATCATATGATTAGACCGAGTTATGGTTCAATCGTATGATTAGACCATACGACTGAACTCAGTCGTACGATTGAGATCCGACTGAGCATAGTCGTGTGCCATGACATGCGATTAGCCAGTCGTGGACTGGATCACCGATTGATTCAGTCGTGCGGTTGAATCATGCGTATGGTGCAAGCGTGCGATTGAAGTTCATCAGTACGTCCAGTCGCATACATACTGTGTGAGTCCGAAAATTTGAATATTCTTCAAATCAACAATATTCATATCAAGATTTCAGTCATTAGAAGCGCCAACACTTGTTATATACCAGTTATCTTTTAGTTTCACTTTTAAGTTCATTAAAGGTCCAATTTAAAGTTATTTAGTTCGGTTTAAAGTTTTATTTCATTTGGACATTATGATCGATTTAAGGTACCCATGTATCATGATTTCATCTTGTCTATACCTGTAGACGATTGTGGAATAGTTAGCAATAGAGAAATCAAGTGAGTTCGCATGAAAAACTTCGAAAAAGGGGTCCTTAGGTAGGTTATTTTGAGTGAGTTTGAAAGTAAGTGTAGGTTACGACTAACTAAACCTCCTTTTTTACTTTGTGAGTTTCAGTCGTGCGACTGGACCCATTTGCATTGTTCATACATGCGTCTGAGGTCCAGTCGTACGACTGACCTATACGCATTCAACCAATCGTACGATTAGTTCATACTGAGGATGCCAATCGTGCGACTCGGCCATCCTCATGGTCCAGTCGTGCGATTGAGCCATACTTGTGGTCCAGTCGTGTGATTGGCCCATACTTATGGTCCAATCATGCGATTGGCTCATACTTATGGTCGAGTCATGCGATTGTCCATCTTGTGAATTTATCTTTGTTTGGCCTACTATTTCACATACTTATCTTTGATAAATGACATTACGACCATTGATCATCTCAGATATGATCCTTTTAACTGAAAAAACCATTTGATCACCTCAGACGTGATCCTTTTAAATGAAAACTATTTGATCACCTTAGACATGATCCATTTTAACTAGAAATCATTTGATCACCTCAGACGTGATCCTTTTATCTTTCAGAAACAAGCTTTTAATGTTCGCTTCATTATGTGACATCCACAGAGTTTAGTCTTGTTACATAGTCCGACGCTGACACAATACTAATGTAAGTAATGCAGGAAAACTTGAACTAAACTGAAATAAGACATATTTTTGTATTTTTCATTTAGAGGAGGGTTGAAAGCATTTTAACGTTACTTAAAAGATTTCTACCCCGAGCAGAATGACTTCAAACATTAACATCATTTTTAGAAAGATTCACATGGAATCAGACAGGGATAAAACACAATCTTTTGGATCTTTTGTATTTATATCAATAACAGAGAACATTGCATATCCGATTCACAGAATCTCATTCATCTAAGAGTCAAAAGTACTAACAGAAATCATGCTAGAGCTGTTGTATAGCACACATTGATTTTGAACATCGAGAGATGCAGCCACATGATTGTCAGTATATTTGTCCACTTAAATCCATACATAGATTTTTGACAAACATTGGTGATTATTTAGATGAATTAGTTCAACAAGTATTTGTGATCCCACGATTATATGGTAATCAACCTTCCTCAGGAGATATTTTAGCGGTCTATGGGTTTTTTTTATCATCAGAAGAGACTATTCTAAGAGCTTTCAAAGAGATGCCAAGCCTCAGGTCAGTACCAACGCACAGTAGAGAGGTACAAACATAATGATTTCTTAGAATATATAGGTTATGCTTATCCTCAGGTCAGTGCTATCACACAACAGATAGGCACACTTCCTATCTTCTTGCTAGAGCAATTTATAATACATTTAACCAGCAATGACATTTGTCATTTGCATTACTCATGTTTTTGGTCATTAGCACACATTTATGGCTTTCTTTTTGCTCCTCACCCCTTATTGGAAATTTATTAATTGTGCAGACCAGGGATAAGATGGGAACCCACAACATATTGATTGATTTAATTTACATGATTCACCAATAATGTCTACTAGTCTATTGTGTTGAATCTACCGACACATCATATAATGGACATGCAACCCCAGATCTACTTTCTCTATGTAACCACAGTAACAGACTAGCTTACTATCATTTTTCAACTTATTAGGCTGTGACTTCTCAGACTTATAATTTTCTGTGACTTTCAATATACATTGCAAAAATGAAAATCTTTTTGGTGTCCCAAACGATTCGATGTCTGTGTACTATTATTTTCCACTGTACTGAATCAATTTCTCGGATTTGATGTCTTTTTTTTCAGCTTACCTGTCCGTCCCCCCCCCCTTTTATTTTTTTAAGTAATAAATACTGAAACTGAAACTATTCCCCCTAAATTTTTAAAACAGAAATCTTTTGTGTTTTTGAAAATTTTAAATAGAAAATAAAATAAAATAAAATAAATTTGATAGAAAAAATTAAAACTAAGACACATACAGATGGTCTATGAGCTCGACTCCTCCGGAATCACATCATCTTTCTTTTTCACACGCCATTAACCTCTAATAGATAATAAAATCTCGGTTTATCAAAAGCTTTTGTATAGAGGTCGGTGAGCTAAAAATCCATGTTAATTTTAATCACATCGATTAAATACTTTTCAAAACAATCATGTATGAAGTGATATTTAATGTCGATGTGTTTGGTTTTGGGTGTTGTATCGATTTTTAGTTACAGCTATGGCAGCAGAATTATCAACAAAATAGGAGTGTTAGTAAATTACAAACTGTACTCCCGCATTTGCTGTTGAATCCAAATGATTTGAGAACATCAACTTGCAGCAGCACAACATATTCAGCTTCACATGTTGACAGAGCAACAGACTAACCGCCTTCCAAAAAATTAACACCTCACAGATGTTGACTTGTAGTTCATCTTGCATCCACTATAGTATGAGTCACTGTACGCTGTAAGTTCAAAGTCATCATCATGAGTATACCACAACCCAAGTGTTGAAGCACCCTTCAGATAACAAAAGATCCGCTTCACCCCCATTAGATGATTTACTTTTGTCTTAGACTGTTATCTGGAACAGAGACAAGTGGCATTCATGATATCAAGAAGAGAAGCTGTGAGATACATTAAAGATCCGATCATTCCACGATACATGGTGGCATCTACCAAATCCTCATTTTCATCGGGTGCCACATCGTGGTTCGTGGCAAGAGGAGTACCAGCAATCGTTACATTCTCCATATCAAACCGACTCAGAATGTCCCCCACGTATTGGTCTGATGTAGAAAGATTCCGGTGGGCGTCTGATCCACCTGTAATCGCAAAAATAACTTCATCTCCCCATGGCACTCATTTCAAATTCAGCTCATAGATTCAATTCTTTACATAATGCTTCGTTTTTGGAACCGAAGATTATGCCATCCACATATATCTGAACCAGCAGTAAATCACCATCCTTTTCTTTGATGAATAACGTGCAGTCAATCACTCCCCTTCAGAACCCATGTTTCAGCAGGTGTGTGGAGAGCTTCTCATAACAAGCTTGAGGGGCTTGATGTAGCCCATACCAAGCCTTGTCCAATTTATAAACTCTGTCCTGATGATAAGGATCTTTGAAACCTTTAGGCTGACTGACATATATTGCCTCACGGATTTCACCATGTAGAAATGCACTCTTCACATCCAATTGATACACCTTGATCTTCATGTAGGATGCGTAGGCGAGAAAGATCGTAATTGCTTCCAATCCTAGCCACTGGTGCAAATACCTCATTATAGTCCACACTTTTGACTTGTCTGAACCCTTGAACTACTAACCGTTCCTTGTTTCTGATAATGACCCCCTGCTCATCTTTCTGGAAACGAAGAAACCATTTTGTGCCAATTGCCTTTGCACCCTTGGGTCTGTCCACTAGTGTCCACACACCAAGCTTCCTAAATTTTAGAAGTTCTTCTTGCATCCATTTACCCATGCCTCATATTTCAAGGCATCACTGACATACTTGGGCTCGACTTAAGAAACAAAACACTTATATGCCCCATCGTGTATGTATCCCTTTTCCATCACTGCTGCATAATCGGCTGTGTACAGGATTTCTTGTCCTAACTATTGGATTCTTTATGCCCAAGACACATAGAACATTGATGTGGTTAGTACGTCATGATCCAAGTCGGGTCATACCAAATAACAAGCTTAGCAAACACCAATAAATATTTAATTGATGATATGATCATGCAATTAAATAATTACACCAATTTCGAAAATGGGTTTTCTAAATAATTGTTTATGAGATAGAACAACTTATAAGGATATTTTGTTTATGGTATTATTTGGAATGTTATTTAAGATGGTTAAATAACATCAAATAATATTGTGTGAGTTATATAATTAAAAGGTTATTACATAACTATTAAGTAACTAGTTAAAATTAATTGTAAGATTAAAATTGGGGGGGACCCCATTTTGAAGGGATTTTTGGCCTCCCCCCTTGTGTGGGTCTAAGTCATTTGTGTTGTCTTGAAAACACATACATTTTGAACAAGTTACACACTCCACCTAACTCTCTCTCTCTTACATGCAAAAGACCAAGAAACCTCTCCTTTTGAAAGAAAACTCATGGCTGGAAGGGGTTCCAGCAGCATTCTTGGTCAGTTTTTGGTGCTCAAATCCTAGAAATAAAGTGTTTGCTTGATGCTTGTGGGTATGCAAGCTTGAGGACACCTTTCCTTGGTGTTTGGCCGTTCAAGAACTTCATCCCTTCTTCTTTCTCATGATTTTGGCAGCTCAAGAAAGGTAGTTTCATGAGTTTGTTATTTGGTTGTAATTTATGCTTGATAGCTAGTCTTTCACATATATGATCCTTTGTTCTTGGGTTTGTTGATGACATATAATGCTTTAAATTCAGTTTATAAAACATATTATTAAGCTTTGTTTCCACTGTGTTTTCATGTCTAAAAGGTTAAACAACTATGATATGGGACTTAAACAACCTAATAGGGGCTGTTTTGTGATGATATAATGAACTCCCAATCTTTCAAGGTTATATCATTCATGCTTGTGACTAAACCTTGAAAGATAGATGTCAAATGGTTAATTATTTTGTTTGGACAAAAACCCTAAATTCTAGTTTATAGGCTGAAAATTTGGGGTTAAATGGGGATTTATTTTGGTTCTTGAATATTGAATATGTGTTTTAATATTGGTGCATAACCTAGCCTTGACCTTGTGTTGCTTTGGTTTTGGATGATGTTTTGGTTTTGGTTGATTTATTCATTAGGTTGTATTATTTATTCTTTTATGCTTATGTATGGTTGTAATTATTTATTCATTCAATGATGATGTAATAAATAGATTAGATGTATTTTCTTTTATTAGAAAATTTGTATTAGGATATAATTTTGTAAAAGAAGATGCGCAAGTTGGAAGCACAAAAGGAAGGCACAAAGAGAAGGACTTGAAGCATTTGGATGCAAATTCGAGTGGGGGTCTTTGAAGATCCTAACTTATGTGTTGTGATTACCCTTAGAAAAGACCAAATGACCACACTTGTGATGGCAAACAAGTGTGGTCACCTAAGTGGCTATGGTTATGCACATGTGGTTGTTTGAATATACTTGTTTGATTATCCATTTATGTTGATTGGTTGATATGTGGATATACTTAACAATCTAAATATATAATCATAACAAGCTAAATATTCATGGTTCTTAATCATAATATGTTAATAAAAGGTTATCAAAAGGATTAATGATTTCAAAATAAAAGGGGTTTTATTAAAATGACCGTAGGGTACCATGTATTTGAAAGCATGCGAATACAAGGTACATAGAGTTTTCAAAAAATTAGAATTAATGAAAACTAAAATCCCTTTGGAAACAAGTTTAACGCCATCCTTTTACACGACACTCGAATCACTTGAGAACTATTTGTGGGATAAGGTCACCTAACCACTTTAGGGAACTTGTGTGTTGAGGTAGGCTTAACGTATTTGTAGGATAAAGGTCACCTAACCACTTGTATGTATAAACTCACACGTGTGTGTAAGTAGGACGACTTGAATTGGAAACCATGTGCATAGGGTCACTGAAGCATGGCGTACAATGGTGTTGATGGGATTAAACATGCCAAGTAAACATAAGATGTTTAACCGATCCCAAAAGGCTAGATGTTGCAAAAGGTTGCAATTGTCAAGTGTTGACTACCTTGTTATTTAAATAATGGGATAAAGGTCACCTAACCATCATTTAAAAGTAACGTTGGATTCTAGGTTTTAATTATTAATTGCCTATGAGACATAAAAGGGTATTAATAATTCAAATTTAATATTTCAGAAATACTAATATGAACTTTGTTAATAATTGTAGAAATGGCCGTAAACAATAATGCTACCACCCCGACCGTCCATACCTATCACTGAGAACTATCTTAGAGGGATCGTCTTAACCATAATAATTTTATGGACTGGTTTCGGAACTTGAGAATTGTTCTCAAGCAAGAGAAAAGGCCTATGTCCTTGACGATCCTATTCCTGACCAACATGACCCCGAGGATGTTGAGGCCTATAATGATTGGCTTCAGTACACCGAGGATTCCATGTAGGTTTCCTGCCTCATGTTGGGAACTATGATTCTTGAACTCCAAAAGGATTTGGAGCATCATGGGGCATATGGCATGATTACCCATTGAAGAAATGTTCCTTCAACAAGCTAGGGTAGACCCCTTCGAAACGGTTCGAGCGCTTCATGCATGTCGCATGGAAGAAACCCAGTAGGTATCATCTTATGTACTTGAGATGAAAAGCCACATTGATCGCCTTGAGAGGCTTAACTGTCCAGTCTCAAAGGAGTTGGCCACGGATTTGATCCTTAATGGCCTAACTAAAAAGTTTGATACGTTCATAAAAATTACAATATGAACGGGTAGGACAAGAGCATTGGTGAGCTTCACGCAACGCTCAAAACAGCCGAGGCAGGGATGGGTAGAAAGTTCTACCTATTCTCTCAATCAATGAGGGAGGCTATAAGAAAAGGCCATTCCCCATCCCAAGGCAAATGTTGCCAAAAGAAAGGGGTACATCAAGGCAAGGGAAGGGAAAGGCTAAAGCGGAACCTCCAAGCCTAAGCTTAAAAGCCTAAGGTAACGGAGAACGATCCATGCTTTGAGTATGGTGAGATAGGACATTGGAAAAGGAATTGTCCAACCTATCTCAAAGAGTTGAAAACAAAGGGATGCTGGAGAAACCTCAGGTACAACTTTCATGATTCACATTGGTTTAAATGTTATTTCTTCAAACACATGGGTATTGGATACCGATGTGGAACTCATATTTGCAATTTGTTGCAGGGCTTCAAAAGAAATAAGCACTTCAAGAAGGGAGCCACAAGTATCTACATGGGCAACGGAGCAAAAGTTGATGTTGAAGCCCAGGAGACTATATTTTGAAACTTTCAAGTGGTTTGGAAGTTGTTCTTAAAACATTTTGGATGCTCCTAGTTTGACTAGGAACATAATTTATGTTTCCCTTTTAAACCAATATGGTTATGAATTAAAGTTTGTAAACATGGTATTTATGTTTGTATGGATGATGTATTTTGTTTTAAAAGCTATGCCTTTTAATGGTATCTATGAATTGGTTCATGATGATTCATCCTTAATAACTCATTATACCAACAAGCACCAAGAAACTTAAATGGGTTTAAGTGATTCATATCTTTGGCATTGTCATCTTGGTCAGTGATTCATATCTTTGGCATTGTCATCTTGGTCACATAAACAATATCAGATTCAAACACTTCAAAAGAATGGTCTTTTGAAAACAAATGAAAATGGTTCATTTGATAAGTGTGAATCTTGTTTACAAGGTAAGATGATCAAGTCGCCCTTTAGTGGTACTAACGAGAGGCAAAAGACTTATTGGGAATCATACATTGGATGTATGTGGTCCTTTTAAGACAATGACAAGAAATGGTGAAAGATACTTCATTACCCTTACCGACGATTACAGTCGCTATGGTTATGTGTACTTGATGACACATAAATATGAAGCTTTTGAAATGTTCAAAATCTTCAAGAATGAAGTAGAAAATCAACTCAACAAATCTATCAAAGCTCTTCATTCAGATAGAGGAGGTGATACCTCAGTGAGGCTTTTCAGGATCATCTAAGAAGTTGTGGGATCGTCTCACATTTTACTCCACCCGGAACACCACACATAATGGTGTGTCTGAAAGGAGAAACCGAAACCTATTGGATATGGTTTGATCTATGATGGCTATAAGCTCACTACCTCTATCATTTTGGGGTTACGCAATTCTCTCCACGACACATACTTTGAATATGGCCCCGACCAAGAAAGTGGATTCGACACCTTTTAAAATATGGCATGGAAGAGTTCCATCGCTATCATATTTGAAAGTATGGGGTTGTGAAGCTTATGTTAAGCTAAACACCCAAAACAAGTTGGAAAGTCCTTCCACTAAGTGTATATTGTTGGATATCCCAAAGACTGTATAGGATACTACTTCTTTGATCCAACAAGCAAAAGGTATTTACTGCTCGAAAGGCAGAGTTTAGAAGCTAAGTTCCTTATGGAAGGAATGACGTATAGAACAGTGGAATTTGATGAGGATCAAGATTCACAAGCCGATACATGTTTGGTTGACACTAGCAATCAATAAGAGGTTGTTGATGATGATCAGGAGGTTATCAATACACGCAAAATGTTCGTAGATCTGGTAGAGTTAGCATTCCACCTGAAAGATACGGTTTTTTCATGAATGGATGCTACGTGGTTGACTCCGATGAGCCAACTACATACCATGATGCAATATCCAATTGGATTATGACAAATGGCTGGAAGCCATGAACGCAGAGATGCAATCCATGTATGACAACCAAGTTTGGGATTGGTTGACCCTCCACTTAACTCCAAACTGGTTGGATGCAAGTGGTTTTCAAGAAGAAAACGGATATGCATGGAAACTTGGATACTTATAAAGCAAGACTTGTAGCAAAAGGTTTCACTCAAACTCAAGGGGTTGATTATGATGAAACCTTCTCGCCTGCGGCAATGCTAAAGTCAATTAGGATATTATTGCCATAGCTGCTCGTTATGACTACGAGATTTGGCAAATGGATGTCAAAATTGCTTTTCTTAATGGACATCTTGAAGAGACTGTCCATATGGTTTAGCTGATGGTTTTGTCGATCCAGGACATCCTAATAAAGTATGCAAGTTAAAGAGATCAATCTATGGATTGAAACAAGCATCGAGAATTTGGAATCAACGTTTTGTGAAGAGATCAAGAAATTTGGTTTCATCAAGAACGCTGACGAGGCTTGTGAATATAAGAAGGATAGTGGGAGCATAATAAATTCTTAGTGTTGTATGTTGATGACATACTACTATTTGGAAATGATATTCCAACCTTGGAAGGTGTTAAAACGTAGCTTGGAATTTGTTTTTCCATAAAAGATCTCGGTGAAGCCGCCTATATTTTAGGATTAAAGATCTATAGGGATAGATCGAGGCGGTTGATAGGTTTAAACCAAAGTGCATATATTGATAAAAATCTTGAAAAGGTTCAAGATGGAAAACTCTAAGAAGGTATGGTACCTATTCAAAGAGGGATAATATTGAGTACTCTCAATGTCCAAGCTCAAAGGATGAGAGAGATCGTATGAAGGACATCCATATGCGTCTACTATAGGATGCATCATGTATGCGATGATATGCACTAGACCGGACGTGTCATGCGCGTTAAGCATGACAAGCAGATATCAGCAGAATCCAGGTAGTAACCATTGGATGGCTGTTAAAAGCATATTGAAATACCTTAGGAGGACTAAGGATATGCTTCTAATATACGGATCTGATAAAGAGGAACTCATTGTAAAGGGTTACACGGATGCGAGTTTCCAAACTGATCGAGATGATTCTCGATCAAAATCAGGGTATGTCTTCATTATGAATGGAGGAGCAGTGTCCTGGAAGAGTTCAAACGGGACATGGTAGCATTGTCCTCTACAGGATCCAAATACATAGCCGCCTCATTAGCAGCTCAGGAAGCTGCATGGATAAAGAAATTTATTACCGATCTAGGGGTGGTCTATACCATTCAAGACCCCTTAATAATCTTTTGTGATAACGAGGGTGCGATTGCTCAAATCAAGGAACCCCTGCGCACATCAAAAGACTGGACACATTGAGTGGAGATTTAACTACATAAGGGATGAAGTTGAAAAAGGAAAGATATGTATTCGTAAAGTTCACACCGATCAAAACATTACGGATCCACTCACGAAGCTCCTGAAAGGGCAAAGTATGAAAGTCATACTTGTGCCTTAGGAATTCAATATTCTAGTGATTGGATTGATCAGTTTAGTATTTAAAAGTTTGGAACAATTGTAAAATTTAACTCTTTTATATATTTGTGATATTTTGGGTTATTCTTTTAGCATGTTTACATCCATGAATATGTTATTATTCTAAATGTCCGTAGTCGGTCATGTTTGTGGGAACAAATATGAACCTAAGACTATTATGAACATGGATTGGTGGATATTCATAAGGCATGAATATAGAGCAATTGGTTGCCGCCAAGGTTCATAGATATTTATGGGTTACGAATATTGAACTGACCCGCATCTCAAAATTTACTACATGGAATCTTTTGATTGATCATAAGTAAATTTGAGTAAAGATGAATATCATTTGGTATCCTCTGACCTGAGATACATATTAGGTTTTGATATTTACCAAGTGTTATACCTTGAGCTAGTTCTTCACTGCCCTGAAATAATGGGCAAACATAAGGCTATGTTCAGGTGTGACACAAGGTGATTTTGAGAAACGTATGTAGTCAAGATGGAATTTCTTTCTTATTCGTTGAGAGCAAGATGTCTAAGGTTGATTAAGTTAAATCAACAAGAATGATCATTCTGTGTCCTTGGATTTAACATGACATCTGTAATAAAAGGATAAATGATTGATTCACCTAATCATTTCAAGTTGGATGTTGAAGGGGATGATGTCATTGACTGGCTTTTAGTCATGCGTATTAAGGGTAGTAAACCGTTGTTAGGTAGTATTTACTGCTTGCATCGATCTTCTATGAATCTTGTGCAAGTGGGAGATTGTTGGATTCTTTATGCCCAAGAACATAGAACATTGATGTGGTAGTACGTCATGATCCAAGTCAGGTCATACCCAATAACAAGCTTAGCTAACACCAATAAATATTTAATTGATGATATGATCATGCAATTAATAATTACACCAATTTAGAAAATGGGTTTCTAAATAAATTGTTATGAGATGGAACAACTTATAAGGATATTTTGTTCATGGGTATTATTTGGAATGTTATTTAAGTTGGTTAAATACATCAAATAATAATAGTGTGTATGAGTTATATATTAAAAGGTTAATTATATAACTATTAAGTAACTAGTTAAAATTAATGTAAGATTAAAATTGGGAGGGAAACCTATTTTGAAGGGATTTTCGGCCGCCCCCCTGGTGGGGTCTAAGTCATTTGTGTTGTCTTGGAAACACATACATTTTGAACTAGTTACATACTCCACCTAACTCTCTCTCTCTCATACATGCAAAAGACCAAGAAACCTCTCCTTTTGAAAGAAAACTGACGGCTAGAAGGGGTTCCAACAACATTCTTGGTCGGTTTTTGGTGCTCAAATCCTAGCAATAAAGTGTTTGCTTGACGCTTGTGGGTATGCAAGCTTGAGGACACATTTTTCTTGGTGTTTGGCCATTCAAGAACTTCATCTCCTTCTTCTTTCTCACGATTTTGGCAGCTCAAGAAAAGTAGTTTCATGAGTTTGTTATTTGGTTGTTATTTATGCTTGATAGCTAGTTCTTTCACATATATATGATCCTTTGTTCTTGGGTTTGTTGATGATAATAATATGCTTTAAATTTCAGTTTATAAAACATATTATTAAGCTTTGTTTCCCCGCGTTTCATGTTTAAAGGGTTAAACAACTATGATAAGGTGTCTAACAAACCCAACACTAACCCCAGAGAGAAAGATCCCCTATGTTGTTGTCTGGGGGATGATTCACACTAATCCTTGTCACTAGAGTTGTAGGCACGACTACTTCATTCCCAGATTTGGAATCAGTGGTTCATCTGTGGCTGGTTGATGATTTGCCCTAGAGGTTTCAGCCAATTCACCGTCATCTGCAGGTGTACTTTCATCTGCGCTGACAGATTCTTCATTGCTCAATTTTCATTTTTAATCCTCATCATCTGAGGAGTGATCACTGACTTCTAGATCTTCCTTTGAAGCCCCAGAAGCACCATCGATTGGAGCAGTAGTGCTCGAGTCTAAATTAGGAGTATTCTAAACATACATCAATTGAGCAGCCACCTCGTCATTGGAATGGGCAGGAGGAAGATTGAAAGACTTGAAAAATCCATTATAATCAAAGAAGAATGATGGACCTTTTCCAACAAGGGGGTGGTGTATCTTTCAAATTGACGTTGCACCACACTTCAACTTGACTAGTAGAGTTGTTATTACCCTTTTGTCTGGTTATTGTATCCAAGAAAGATGCCTTCCTCTGCCTTCTCACTAAACTTCCCAGTTTGAGTTTTCTTCAACAACATGCAAGGAGCTCCAATGGTTCCAAATACTCAAAATTTGGTTACAACTTTTGGAGCAACTCATAACTAGTTTTACCATGACCTTTAAACACTAAAACTCGATTGAGAGTGTAGCATGCATTAGCAACTGCTTCATTCCAGAATTGAATTGGCAGCTTCAATCTGCCAACATCCATCCTCGCAGTTTCAATCAAGCTTCTATTTTTGTGTTCAAACAATGCCATTCATCTGTAGCGTATAAGCAAAGGATAATTGATGAACAATCC
>JABSNV010000076.1:0-50090 GCA_024085815.1 Flaveria linearis | reverse complement strand
GCCTGATCTGTGAAGATCCCTTCAGGTTGAGTATCCCAACCTAATGGTATAATGCGGCGGCATAGGAATGAAAGATAACAGAAAAGGCATCCCGTGAGGAAAGAGTAAGAGTAATAGTACTTTCCTCAGGATGGTCAGATAACCAGACATAGAGCCAAAGAACAAGTATAGAGACATAGAACAAGTATAGAGGAACATGCATGTAATATCAGATGCAAGCCAATCCTAGCATGCATTCTACATGAAGGTTCCTAGGTTATAGTCTAGGTCAAGTGATTTGCCTAATTCTCTATAACCAATGGCTCTGATACCAGTCTGTCACACCACCGCTGAGAGCGAAAACACGGGGATGTAATGAGACGGGATCATCATAACATATTGTTAACAATAGAGATGCAATATATGTAATTGATGTCAAGAGCATGTCATGACGACACCCGACACAAATGGAGACTTGTGTCGTGTTTAGTCAATATTCACGATAGCATAGTCATAAGCACAGAACTTGTATTTGATTCACAGAACTTGTATTTGATTCACATAACCAATATTGGCATCCTGTAATGTAATTCCCACAACCCGGGAACAAGTATCCAAAGAATGATAATTGTTAATAGACTACAACAATGTTTCAAAATGATTGTTTGTCAAGTATGTTCAGTCTCAAAAATGCATCCTAGGGTCTCCACTAAGGCAGCACTCCTAGATCTTCAGTTTTCATTGTCACCTGAAAAGATATGCTCAAAACGGTCAACAAAATTGTTGTGAGCTCGCAGGTTTAAATAGAAAATAATTATTGATGCTGTATAGTAATTATGGTGGAATACCGTGCATACAGTTATAAGTAAGCAAAATCACATAACCATGAGCTTTATAACCAAACCTAATGACGTACACACAGCAACTTGTCAGAATATATTCGCCCAAGGGCCCGTTCCTGGCCACCGTTGGTACTAACTAGTATACCAACATGCATGGGTGGGGGTGTCAACCCAGTAGTACTACCAATACCTATCCGTCGGTTCCAACACCGGAATAAATGGTTGTAAAGAAAGAACCACATAGCGACTCATGTGTGAATCAGATAAGTACTCACAACACAGTATCACGTTGATTCCAGTATGTAAAATTGTATGTAAATTGTTTACATAAGAAAGTGGGTGAGCATACTTTTCCCCCATGTTTGTAAAAGATTGAAATATTGTATAAGCATAAAAAGGGGCCACGAAACTCACTTGTTAAGTGGTAAGTATGTATGATGAAAGCTTCCCAAACTTGTATGAAATGAACGGTCAAACACCTATTGACAGTTATGTTAAGCATTAATGATGTGCCTAATGTTAATAGTAATGTTTAGTCGGGTCGGGTTGTAACAGTTCGGTCGCGAGTAACACACACCACAAACACACACATTGGATCTTATGTAGATCCAAGTACCAAAAAACGTTGCCATTGTCGATGATATTTGTGTAAAAGCGCCATTGTTGTTAGAGAAATACTTAGTAAGCATTAGTGTTACAAATGGATTGTTGTTAATTGTAAAATGTTATTTTAATTTGATTTGGAATAACATCAATAGGTTTGATAGTGTTAATTTTAAAGATTGTCATTAGCAATGGTACCCGTGTCGATGTCACCTTAACATCACACGACAGACACATACCACACATAAGAAGAAACTCACACACAGCAACTCCAATCACACGACAGGATCAGACGCACGACTGAACCACTCATCTGAACAAATTAACCTTCATTCGTACAAATCAGCTACATTCGTACGAATGGACCTCCATTCGTGCGATTCGGCCTTCAGTTGTACCACAACACTCAATCGCACGACTCAACATTCATACATACGAATCAACCTTCATTCGCCCGAATCAGCTTCATTCGTGCGACTGAACTTTCATTCGTACGACTAAGCATTCAGTCGTGCGATACACGTTCAATCGTACACATTCATCTGCATAGACTCAATCGCACGACACACACACAGTCGCATGACTCAGTCGCACGACTCCCTCAGTCGTATGACTCAATCGCACGACACACACTCAGTCGCATGACTCGGTCGCACGACTCACCCTGTCGCACGGCTCAGTCGCACGACAGAACCAGTCGCGTGAACAGCAGAATCGCGACTACAGAAGTGCAGAGCAGCCTCCGGCTACTCCGTGCATGGGTTTTGCACTTCAAGGACTTCCAGAAATATTTATCCAACATATCTAAACAAGATGCACACGCAGAAAGGCAACACACGCACCCACACGATCTCATGTGCTCGGGTTGAACCCGAGCACCCAAAACCCTAAATTGCAGCAGTAAAACGAGCAAGAAAGGGACAACCAAGGTCGTCTACCTGCTAGAAATGAGTAGTCTCAGCTTGTAAAACCTTGAAATCTCCCAAGAAACAGTTAACACACGATCTCAATCACGTGAATGCGGAATGTAAACATGATTGGATATAAAGAAGAATCGAATTGATCTCAAAATGATATTGGATTGAACAACAGCAACCTATGAAAGGTCTTGTGCGATTTCGCACAGTACAGAGATAATAATGAACAAAAGCTTAATTACAAAACGAAAACTAAACTATTTATACTAAAACATCAGTTCTCGCGCGACTGGCTTTTCGCACAGCTTCCTTTCGCGCGGGTCATGACTGTCGTGTGTAATCCTTTGTCGCGTGGTCTGCTTCTCGCGTGACATCTGCTTTTCGCGTGGATCAGGTTTTCGCACAAGTTGTTTTGCCGAGCCTTGATTAGTCTTCTACAATCTCCCCTTAGGCTCGGTGAAACATGATCAATCAAAATCAACGTTTGCCTTCTTGTACGAGCCTGCATATGCATACCATTTATTCCTAATGATCCGGTCAATCATCCACACATACTGGCAAGAGAGAAAATAAACGGACTCATCAGCTGAAATGGGACAGTGTAAAAGCTTGAGTAAGTCGTCTTTGCCAAACTTCATCAAGTCTGCTGGATCAATGATTCGAAATGACCTGTCAGTACATCTGATCACAGCGTGACCGGAATCCTTCTCACATCTCCATGAGAGTAATTGCTTTAAAGTGTTGGGAGGAACTGGAGCATGCACGGGAACTTTCCTGATAAATTTAGGATGTTGATAGACTCGTATTTTCATTGGAGCTTTAGTCTTTTCATCTATTCTTGTTGAGTCATCAATCACCTTAGATTTGGCAGTCTTAAAATCCTTGAAGTTTGTGCACATCTCCCGTCTTATCATAGATCTTATCAATTCAGCTTCACTATGATTACTTTCATTGAAAAACGGAGCTTTCCCCATAGTGTAAAGATCTGCAGCACGTAAAGTATGAAAATCTTGTGTGCTCTTAAATAATCTATTTCTCCATTCCTTCTTTTTATCACATATAATCTTTTCTCTCCATCATATCCCCAACTGATCACATGAGACATTTCACCGTACTTCTGCTTAGGCTTAGAAATGAATAGAAAATGAGCTTCAGTAGGTGGTGGTGGTACTTTGAACATTAATCCTCCTCTAGTGAATAAAGCAATCTGACCAGTAGAATCTTTCTTTGTAGAAACAGTAGGAGTTTCACCACTCACAGTCTCAGTAGGGATTTCTCCTTCTTCAAGATTAATATCTTTAAATAACTCTTGAAGATTGTTCCCAAATATGTCAGTATATTCATTCTGTTCCTCCAAATCATCAAACATATCAAATTCTTCTTCGACAGCACCTGATGAAGATTGTTGAAAAGAATACAATTCTTTTTCATACAAACTCTCAGTATCAGTGTCAATGGGTTCATATCCTTCCGGATCACTACCACTTGGTCGATCGACATTATCAGTGGTAGTTTCACCAATTGGACTTGATGATAATCCAGTAGCATCACCTCCATCATCATCATTGCCTACATCATCATTACCATCATCATTTCCATCATCATCTCCACCATCATCATCATCATTTTCATCATCATCCTTATCATCATCATCCTCATTATCATCTGAATCAGCATAATCAATCAACTCTTCATCCTCCTCTTCATTAACAATAGGCAAAGTCATCATATGCTCTGGTTCAACGAAAGCTGTAGATGTGAAAGCTTCGGTGATAGGTAATTCAGATGAAATTGGAACATCCTCAGTAGTGCTAACACTTGGCTATTCAGTAGAAGTTTGAGCTTCGTTGACCACTTCCTTTTCTGGAACATTTTCAGTGGGGGGTGGGCTAGGAGAGCGTCTACTAGATTCACCAATCACAGTAGTAGACCTTATGACTGGTGGCTGGTGAAAATAGGTCTGAGATATAAATTCTCTGAGCTCATTTAGTTGTCTCTCCAACCCTGAAGTATAATCAAACATGCTCTTCATCTGTTGTTCAAGAGATGCTAATCTTGTATCTTTAATGGCTGAATCGAGATGAATCATGTTAATCAGATTTGTCTTTTCTTCATTACCTTTCTTTAATTCAGCAATCAACTTCATATTCTCAAAATTTTCTTTCTCCAAGTTCTTTATTCTTTCTTCTAATGTGATAGAACGAGGAGTGCTTGTTGATTCCTCTCTCCCTTGAAAATCTGGAGGTGTATTTAAGAACGAATCAACATCAAACTCTAAGTTTTCTTGCCGTGGAGGTGTAGAAAAACCAGACTCAGAAATATTAGCTGCTTCAGAAACAGGAACTGTTTCTGTCTCAGGAGCAGAAGAAGTCACATTAGCAGTCTGATCTTGCTCAGTCTCAGTGATAACCACATGTGTTCGTGGTCTCCTCGGAACAATACCTCGACCTCTTTTTCTTGCTGGAAAATCTCTCCTTATTGCCATACGTTTTCTCCTTGATGAAGTACTAGGAGACTCCTCCGGAACATAATCAGTATCCCTGTCTTCATCATTAGGTCTTGAAGATGTTGGAGTAGATGGTGTTTGATCAGTTTGTATTACATAGGGAACATTCCCTATTTGATCACTAGCCGTCTCTGAACTGGAAGCTGAATGAACAATTCCTTCCGTTCTTTCTTCATTCACAGGCTCATCTTCAAATAACTTTTCAATCTCCTCATCTAAGTTATCTCTAGCACCAGAAGTACAAGTGCCAGTCTGTGCTTCATTAGTATGATCACCTTCTCCAAACTCATCAACACCTTCTTCAATCTCAGAAAATTTTCCAATCTTAGCAAAACTTTCACCAGAGCATTTGTTTCCTCTGGTTCCAGTGAGATGTGTGAAAATCTCCTTCTTTACAGTTTGAACAACATACTTAGGAGATCTCTGAGTAGCAAGCTCAGGATAAGCATCATTTATCACCAGCTGGATAAATCTTGGATACATGATGAACTTCCTTCCAGGATTGGCTGTAGCATTCTTTACCATCTCCTGAAAGATAACTCCAGATATACTGAAAGGTAGATCATCAACCAAAGAAACCAATAAGTAACCAAAAGTTGCACTCAAGCTATCCATCCCAGCTTTGAGGTTGCTCAGACAATGAATCACCACATGAAATAAGTACTTCCAGTACGGTGGTAGCCATTTCTTCTCTAAACTTGGATATCTGTACTCGTATCCCATACGAGCCAGATAATCAATCACTGTATCATCATCAAGACGAGTTGGTGCTCCTTCTTGATCATCAAATAAAAGAACTTGGTTCAGGATGGACTGAGAAACTGTCACTCGTTTGTCCTTGACATTAGCAGTAATAATCTGGTTTCCCGCTTGGTCTTTTTCCAGAGCAGCAGTGCTCCAGAAAGAATCTATAAGCTTAGAATAAATGGCAGGATCAGCAGATATGGCATACACAATACGGGAATTCTTCAAGCCTTCAATCATAGATGAAAACAGTTCCTTCCCTTCCGGAACCTCGTCTAAATAAGCAACACAATTATGATTTTTATTAAAAATCATTTGTGCCATCTGCATTGTCAAACAAACTCAAGATTAGAACACTTTGAATATAACTTAATTATGCATTTAGAATTTCAACACTTAGAACATTTTATCATTTCAAAGCTTAGTCAAATGTGAATATATGTACAACACTTAAAATTTTAGCAACCAAAAGATTTAGTATTTGAAAACAAGTTGCAAGTGATAAGTCCATTTGAGATATAACAACATCAACACTTAAAAAATTCAATTATTTCTGTCATGCGAAACCCCAACCTATGCGAAAATTCCTTCTGTGCGAAATGTACAATTCATGCGACAACCCATGCGATAAACCATTTCAAGCGAAAATGAATTCCAAGAGAAAAAAAACCTTGCGAAAACTAGTTTTACGCGAAAAGCTAGTTTCGTGCGAAAATTGAAACTCATGCGAAACTTGTTCACGCGAAACCTTATTTTCGCGTCTGTTCAGCATCCTTGTGCGATTCGCATAACCCTAAATTCAAATTGACAGTTCAAAAATCAATTTTAATCCATAAAATTCAGTCCATTGCTGTCGCCTAAGTCCATTATGTTTATTTCATTTGTCAATTTCAACATTAAAATCCATTTTGTAAGATTTTAGTTCAGATGTTAAGTTCCATTTATACCCTATAAATCTAAAGTAACCATATTATTCACATTACCTTTATAATCACAATATGATCGTAATGAAAATGAGATATGAATCAGAATCACAATCAAGACCAAAATGATTTCTGTATTGATGTAAGCGAAATGAGGTTTCGGATGGTATGCGAAAGGGTTTTTCGGATGGTTTGAGCGAAAAGTGATGTTGTCTAGGACACTGTGACATTTATACCCCAGACAAATCACGCGACAAGCCTTTTCGCAAGACTTACTCTTTCGCGTGACTTTCCCTTTCGCGCGAGTTGAGGAATTGTTCAAAATTTTCAAAATTTTCAACTTTTAAACTCTTTCTTATTTTTACAAAATTTCAATCCGTTTTATTCTCAATTAATTATGTCAACATAAAATGTTATTTACCAAGTGACCAATTAATTTAATGAATCTTCAATTTTAAAAATTTATCTTTGTTATTTATTTGTCTTAAAAATTATACAATACAAAAATGAAATGAAAAACACTTACATACAAAATAACAAAAGAATGAAAACAATTAAAGAATCAAGATCGGATTTGTTTGTTTTTGTAATAATTTTCATATTGAGATCATATAGTTCTTTGTCAAGTTAAGACTCTGTCCGGCTTTATTTAAAATAACTGGTTATGTTGATTGTCAATATATTTTGTCCTTTTAAACTTATACTTCAGGTTTTACTCAGAAACATAATGAGTGATATATATCATGTTTCGTGTTGATTTAATATAAGTCAGTGGATCCCACAATCAGAACTTCTGTAAATTAATTATTATCCTTCAAGACACTATCGAGATTTCAAGTCACCCTAATTTGACTTAAACCATGCATTATTGATCAGTGATATCATTTATTGTAATCCTAAATATAACTATTTGAGCATAACTAGCCTGAGAAATATTTCTTAACCCGGAATATTAACAAGTTTAAGGACTTATTGACAGTCATCCGGACTTACGTCTGCCCTCTCAAGATGTTTAGGACTTACAAGCTATCCGGACTTACATGCCCCATCTTTCGATTTTGCCTTCCAAGGTTAAAAGAATATTCTCAAAATAGAAAATATATACCATATAGTATGTATGTCTTTTAGACATATCTTTTGATTTGTTGTGCTTCTTGGCATCTTATATCCTATATGGCCTTTTTGGCATCTTTTTGCTCAATTATTTTCTTTTGTGTTTTTCTCTTTTTGTCCCTTTTTTTGTATTTTTATCTTTTTATATATATATATATAGTTATGATAATCACTGAATCAATCATATACAGGCTTGAGTATTGTAGAAGACTAATCAAGGCTCGGCAAAACAACTTGTACGCAAACCTGATCCACACGAAAAGTAGATGTCACGCGAGAAGCAGACCACGCGACAAAGGATTACACGCGACGATCATGACCCGCGCGAAAGGAAGCTGTGCGAAAAGCCAGTCGCGCGAGAACTGATGTTTTAGTATAAATAGTTTAGTTTTCGTTTTATAATTAAGCTTTTGTTCATTATTATCTCTGTACTGTGCGAAATCGCACAAGACCTTTCATAGGTTGCTGTTGTTCAATCCAATATCATTTTGAGATCAATTCGATTCTTCTTTATATCCAATCATGTTTACATTCCGCATTCACGTGATTGAGATCGTGTGTTAACTGTTTCTTGGGAGATTTCAAGGTTTTACAATTGGTATCAGAGCTTTAGGCTCTAGAACCACGATTTGGAGAAGATTTGGATTGTTTTTTTTTCTCTGAAGACATTCATCATTGATCACTTGAGATTCATATATGGTGATGTTATGCTGCTCGAATTATGAGAATTTGGACTGATTTGGACTGAATTAGTGGACTTTAGTTGATTTTAATCATAAATAAGCTTAAAATTAAACTAAATTCATTAAAATTGGATTAAAATAAGTATAATCAGACATATTCAGTGATTTGGAGGTAATTCTAGCTTGAACAAACTGTTGGAGATTGATTCTGCACGAAATTGGAAGATTTTCGCTTGAACTGTGAGTTTTCGCGTGCGAAAAAGTGTGTTTTCGCTCAGATAGTTATTTCACCTTTTTATGCGATTTCGCGTGAAAAGGGAAATAGGAAATTTCGCACGAGTCAATATTCTCGCGCGAAAAGGTTAGCCGCGTAAAAGCAGTTTTCGCACAGTTGTTTCTGTCGCACGAAAATTCTGATTCTAACTTTCTGATCAACATGGCTTCAACAACTCCGAATTTAAAGCATCTTACTGCTTCACTTCATCTAGACACAGAAATTGGTACTGGTAACAAGCCACCGAGACTTCTCTGTGAAGACGATTATGCTGATTGGGCTTTCCGATTTGAGAGACATGTTCTCTACACGGAACCTAAGATGTGGAGGTCTATTCAGTATGGTCCTTACATTCCGTTGTACAAAAATGATAAAGGAGAAATGGTACAGAAACTTGAACACTTGTGGGATGAAGATGACCTTAAGAGGTTGGAACTGGATGATAAAGCTTATGCCGCCATCACTATGGCATTGACTACTGAGATTTCACAAAAATTTCAAGAGTTCAGAGGTGCAAAGGTGTTATGGGATGCTCTTGAAACTCAGATCATGGGTAAAAAAGATATGAGGGAAAGCAAAAAGGATATGTTGAATCAAGAATTCAACATGTTCAATCATATAGTTGGTGAAGAGTTGGAAGCTCAGATTGCCAGGTTTGTTAGACTGGTAACGAAAATGAAGAGTGCGGGTATTACTCTGGAACACATCACTGTGAACAAGAAGCTGCTAAATTCACTTCCATACAGTTGGAATAACAACTTTACATTGATTAAGAGAACCAAAGACTTGTATACTCTTCAGTTGACTGATCTCATTTCAACTATCAAGTCTTATGCGATGGACGATAAGCAGCGAGCTGCTAATCATCTCAGTTCTCTAGGTGCTGAAGGAACTGCTCTCTATGCGAAGATGGCTAGTAATCCGAATTACTATGTCAGTTATACACAAATGTGTCAGCAATAACAATCTGGAGGTGCAGCATCTTCTTATATGCAACCAGCAGTAAACTATCAAGTTCATGTTCCAGCTGCTCAACCCTATTCCCCCATCATCCATTAACAAGTCCCTCAATCTCAAGATTCTCATAGTGGTCAACATGCTTATGTTGCTACCACTAATCCATCAAAGCAAACTGTCCAGATTGCTGAGGAGCATCTTGCCCTTTTCACCACTTTCATGTCAAGTTATGAAGCTTTTATGGTTGGAAGACTCACTGCTCCTAATGTCTTGGTTGATGATCTTCAACAAGTCAATCCTGATGATGTTGAAGAGAATGACATCAAGTATCAAATGGCCATGGTAGTTTACAGGGCGAAGAGTTTTGCTAGACGAACTGGAAGAAAAATGTTTGGTGTTAACAACTCTAGCAAAATCGGTTTCGACAAGTCTAACCTGAGGTGTTACAACTGTGACAAACCAGGTTATTTCGCCAGAGAATGTACCGAACCAAAGACTGGTCAAACTGAAGGCCCTAAAAAGATGGTGACTGTAGAGATTGAGTCCAAGAAAGACAAGGCTAGCACTTCGGGTGGTCCTAAAGCATTGGTTACTCAAACTAATGCTGAATATGACTGGTCTGATCAAATGGAAGCCCTTGATCTAACATTGTCTACTGCATTCATTGCAAAGATTGTTCCTGAACCAGAAGAAGAAGAAAATTTATTTGCTGAGTTCATTTCTGATGACTTGATGGAAGGATTGTTTGCAGAAAGAGAAGAAGTGAAGGTGGAAGTTGAGAAAGAAAATGAGGAAGTTGAAGAAGTGAAGGTGAAGGTTGAAGAAATGAAGGAGAATGTTGAAGAAGAACAAGAGACAGTTGTGACGAAAGATCAGGTTGAGAAGGATGCTAAGGAAAAGATTGTGATTGAAAAGTACTCTGTCGAGCCTCCAGTCAAAAGCCAATGTAAAAGTCCAAAGACTGTTGACGTTGCTCCAGTGGAAGAACAAGCTGCTGAAATGAAAGCATTCATGGTTAAGAAGGTTGAGGAAACAGATGGGGAAACTTCTGAACCCAAGGTATATGATGATTTGTGCAAAAATTCATGTGTTGAGAAAGTTCAAAAATATAGAATTCACAATGAGAGCCTGATAATGGAAGTTGAAAAACTTCAGTATCAAGCTCGAAAACACAAGTCAAATGAAAAGATTTTTAAAGAAAAACTTGAAGGTTTAAATAAAACAATTTATAATCTACAACTAAATCTTCATGATAAAGAATGTACAAATAATGATTTGACAAATAGAAACAATGAACTCGCTTTAGAAATTAATAGACTCAACAGTGAACTAGCCACGGCTAAATTGACTGTTGAGAAATTTGAACTTTCATCAACAATGGTTGAAGGAATAATCAAGTCACAAATGACACAGAAGATTAAAGGAGGAAAATGCGGTGTTGGATTTTCAAATATTGCTCCTCCAATTAATCATGATTATTCATGTTTACCTTCATCTGATGTCATTTCTGATTCGGATATGGTCTATGGGATTGGTTTCTCTCCATCTCAAGACTTAAAACCTTCAGTCAAAGTAAATCTATCTGTTGATCCTATTATAATAACCAAACCTAAACAATCAACTGAAAATTTTTATGCAGATAAATTGAAGGTGGATGGGTTGGTTGAAGATTGGGAGAGTGAAAGTGAGGGAGAAAATGACAGTGACAGATTGAACAATAAGAATGTAAATGTTTTACGATCTGCTTGTAAACAAACTTTATCTGGAAATGAAAAGGTGGTTGATTTGAATGAGATTAAATCAAATAGTAAATGTAATTTGAATGCAAATCAAAGGGCAAATCAGAAAGAAAAAATTGAAAAAGATTTTAAAAGTAGATTTGTTTCTAAAGGTTTAATTGAAAATGAAGAGCATATTTTTAAAGAAACGAATTTTCGATTATTTAAAAATAAACTTCATTATAATGCTAACCTTGTGAATCAAGATATTTGTAGCACAGATTTACAAGTGAACGATTCTTCTGCATTCAATCTGAAAATTCAAAAGCCTGGTCCTTCTCCAGCATCAATCCGAATATCCAAGCGTAGTCCTTCTCCAGCACCAATTCGTATATCTAAGCCTGGTCCACCTCCAGCAAATTCAAAGTCTGGTCCTACTCTAGCAGAATCTAATACTGGTCCTATTCCAGCACCACAAATTCCAAAAGTCACAACTACCAAATCTCAAATCAAAAGTTGTCATAATTCATCTATTTCCTCGAATCTGCAAAAGATGAACTTGCAATTATCTAATGAGGCAAAGATTCGAGAGACTGTGAAGAATTTTAAACCAAAGTATCAATCTGACTTTGGTTTTTATGACAATTTTCATAATTGTCATCCACAGTTTGTTTTCCACACACAACAAAAGAGATGTTATCAGTGTGGAAACACAAATCATTTGACAAACAATTGTCCTTTTCGACAAAAATCGTTAAGCAAACAAAGATTTCATAATTCTATTGCTCATAATAGAAAATTGTTTTTCACTCGTGGAAAATTTTCAAATAATATGAAATCAAAGGTTGTTAATGAGTTTAATGTCAAACGGGATAAGAATTTGACTAATGAAGTAAAAGAAAACAACAAGTTGAAAAGCGTAAATGAAAAGACTGATATGCAAACCAAATATAATAATATCAAATCATTTTGTCTTGCTGCAACTCATAATGTGCTCAAGTCATGTTTAACTTGGGTTCCAAAAGCTAGGTAATTTTGTTACTTATGCAGGGACAACCGCAAAAGGCTATTGAAAGTCTATGGCATGTAGATAGCGGTTGTTCAAGACATATGACTGGGAATTTATCATTACTACAAGATGTTCAGTCATATAACGGAGGAAGAGTGATTTTCGCGGGAGACAAAGGAGGACGTATAACTAAGCGTGGTACAGTTACAAATGGTGTACTTAGCTTTGAAAATGTTAATTCTGTTGAGGAATTAAAACATAACCTGTTAAGTGTGTCTCAATCCTGTGACAAACAATATTCTACACACTTTACTAACAAAGAATGCTTAATCTTAAAACCAGGTTTTGTTGTTCCAGATGAATGGATTTTGATGAGGACTCCGAGAGACAATGACACATATCTTCTTGATATGCATTGTTCTAATTCTTTGGTAACAGCTTCTTGCTTACTATCCAAAGCCTCGGAGAATGATTCCATGTTATGGCATCGTCGATTAGGACATGTCAATCTTAAAAACATGAATAAACTTGTACGTGGAAATCATGTTATTGGTTTACCTGAAAAAGAATTTCAACTAAATGAACATTGTTTGTCATGTTCTAAAGGTAAACAACATAAACTTCCTCACAAACCAATTGCACACAACTCAGTCGAATCAATCTTACAACTCTTACACATGGATCTTTTTGGTCCAGTAAGTGTTTTAAGTTTGGGTCGAAGATCTTACTGTCTGGTTGTTACTGATGACTTTTCTAGATTTACTTGGGTGTTTTTCTCAGCATCTAAGGATGAAACTCCACACCTTTTGATCAAGTTCATTACTTTGGTGGAGAATCAGATAGAGAAAAAGGTAAAATGCATCCGAAGTGACAATGGAATAGAGTTTTGCAATCAAACTCTGAATGAGTTTTGTGAATCAAAGGGAATTGCTAGACAATTTAGTGCTGCTGGCACACCACAACAGAATGGGGTTGCAGAAAGAAGGAATAGAACATTAATTGAAGCGGCTAGAACAATGATATCTGCTGCCAAATTACCTTTGTTCTTTTGGGCTGAAGCAGTAAATACTGCATGTTATGTTCAGAATCGTGTTTTAATCAACAAAAGATTAAATAAGACTCCATATGAAATATTTTATAAACACAAACCCAAAGTTAAATATTTTAAAGCCTTTGGTTGTTGTTGCACTTTGTTGCATACAACTGAATCAAGTTCAAAATTTTCTAAAAAGGCTGATGAATGTTACTTTGTGGGATATGCTGCCAATAAGGTTGCATATCGAGTTTATAATAAAAGAACTAGACAAATAATTGAGTCATTTAACATTGATTGGCATGAGCTTAACATAACTGATGCAGGTTCAGCTCCTTCATGGGTTTATGATTATGAATCCTTGTTCATAAATTTTAAAATTTCTAAACCTTCATCTGCAGATTTTAATTCTCAAGCAATCTCCTTGGAAAACAAAATCATTGAGGAACTTCCATCTTTGATATCTGATGATTCTGCTGTTGCTTCATCATCCAAAGATATTCCTACAGCTTCTGTACAAGTATCTGAATGTTCTGAGTCTTTAGATGTTCCTTCAGAACAAATTTCTACCCAAGAGTTGGAAGAATCATTAAGTTCACCTTTATCTGCATCTTCTTCAGAAACTATGGATACACCGATCGAAGTCATTCAAGTTCCATTTGAAGACTCTCCAAATGTGTCTACTGCTTCTGAAACTCCTGTTTCAGATGACACACTTGAAGAAAATATTGTGTATCAATCTCGACAATCTGAAGAAGTTCTTGATAATGTTAAACACATTACTAATTTGAAAGATGGGATAGTTGCAGATGATATTCCTCAATTTAGAATACATAAAACTCATCCAACTGATGCAATCATTGGTCCATTACATGAGGGTGTAATTACCCGAAGTCGATCAGAGGCAATCAACACATGTCTTTATGCTTGCTTTCTATCACAAATAGTGCCCAAGAATGTGGAAATGGCACTTAAGGAAAACAGCTGGATAGAAGCAATGCAAGATGAGTTGATGCAGTTCAAGAAGCTCAGTGTTTGGCATCTTGTTGAACTTCCAAAGGATAAGCTTCCGATTGGAACAAAGTGGATATTTCGAAACAAGACGAATGAAAAGGGTGTTATAGTTCGGAATAAAGCACATCTTGTTGTGCAGGATTCTATCAAGTTGAAGGATTGGATTATGAAGAAGTGTATGCTCCCGTTTCAAGACTAGAAGCAATACGCATATTCTTAGCCTTTGCTTCATACATGAACATCAAGGTGTATCAGATGGATGTTAAAACTGCATTTTTATACGGAGAAATGAAGGAAGAAACCTATGTGTGTCAACCTCCAGGATTTGAAGATCCCGATCATCCTGATTATGTTTACAAGTTGGATAAGGCATTATATGGTTTACATCAAGCACCTCGTGCTTGGTATGCAACTCTGACTGAACATTTGCTTGCAAATGGTTATTCAAGAGGTGCAATTGATCAAACCTTATTCATACGAAAATCAGGCGATGATATCATTTTGGTTCAAATCTATGTCGATGATATCATTTTTGGCTCTACAAATGATAGTATGTGCATGGAGTTCGAAGAGGTGATGAAGAAGAAATTTGAGATGAGTTCTCTTGGAGAAATTTCCTTTTTCTTGGGTATTCAGGTTACTCAATCTGAGACTGGTATTCTCATTCATCAAGAAAAGTATGTTCAGACTATTCTTGAGAAATACAAGTTTCAAGATTCCAAAGTAGCTCCAACTCCAATGGCTTCTCGTCCTACTCTTACTCCAGATCCATTAGGAGAATCAGTTGATCAACATCTTTACAGATCGATGATTGGTTCTCTTATGTATCTCACTGCAAGCAGGCCGGATGTCATGTTCCCTGTTTGTCAGTGTGCCCGCTATCAAAGTGATCCAAAGGAATCACACATGAAAGCTGTCAAGAGGATTTTCAAGTATCTCAAGGGTCAACCCAAACTTGGTCTTTGGTATCCTCGAAATTCCGATTTCAATTTATTTGCTTATACTGACAGTGGTTATGGTGGTTGTAATTTAGACAGGAAATCGACCACAGGAGGATGTCAATTCTTAGGCAACCGACTCATTTCTTGGCAGTGTAAAAAGCAGAACACTGTATCCACATCCACTGCCGAAGCTGAATATGTGGCTGCATCGAGCTGTTGTTCCCAGCTTGTCTGGATTTAACAACAACTTCTCGATTATGGCCTCAACATCTATGACACACCCATTTGGTGTGACAATACGACTGTTCTGAACATCGTGAAAAATCCCATTCAACATTCCAAAACTAAACACATTGACATCCGCATCCATTTTATTCACGACTGTTTTAATCGAAAACTTATTCATTTAAAACAAGTGCCGTCAACTGAAAATATTGCTGATTTATTTACCAAGGCATTTGATCATTCTCGATTTGATTTCCTTGTGCAATCATTGGGAATGATTAACTTTGGATAAATTGGTTTAATGAATCTTCACAAAAAGATTTTTCATTTTTAATAAAGAATAAAATTGCAATTGTTTCCTTTTCTTAAAAGGACAATCACAATTTTAGGGGGAGAAAATTAGAAAACAAGTTCTGAAAAATATTTTGGTCTTAGGGGGAGTCAAGATCAAAGGATTAAAAACACAAGAGAAGAAGAAATTTTCATACTGAAATGAGAAATGATATTACAAAGTTCTAAACGAGTCTAAGTACTTTCAAAGGCTTAAATACGAATAGACTTGGATTATGTTTGATATGTCGATAGGCTTTGCTTTCAGAAATGAAAAGATCATAATTGAGTGATTACACTTGAATTAAAGAAATATGATTTAGTGGGGAACATATCAGGATTCTGTGCCAACAATGTTCTAACACAGACTGAGAGATATAATCTTGTCATACTCAAGCCTGTATATGATTGATTCAGTGATTATCATAACTATATATATATAAAAAGATAAAAATACAAAAAAAGGGACAAAAAGAGAAAAACACAAAAAGAAAATAATTGAGCAAAAAGATGCCAAAAAGGCCATATAGGATATAAGATGCCAAGAAGCACAACAAATCAAAAGATATGTCTAAAAGACATACATACTATATGGTATATATTTTCTATTTTGAGAATATTCTTTTAACCTTGGAAGGCAAAATCGAAAGATGGGGCATGTAAGTCCGGATGGCTTGTAAGTCCTAAACATCTTGAGAGGGCAAACGTAAGTCCGGATGGCTGTCAATAAGTCCTTAAACTTGTTAATATTCCGGGTTAAAAAATATTTCTCAGGCTAGTTATGCTCAAATAGTTATATTTAGGATTACAATAAATGATATCACTGATCAATAATGCATGGTTTAAGTCAAATTGGGGTGACTTGAAATCTCGATAGTTTCTTGAAGGATAATAATTACTTTACAGATGTTCTGATTGTGGGATCCACTGACTTATATTAAATCAACACGAAACATGATATATATCACTCATTATGTTTCTGAGTAAAACCTGAAGTATAAGATTAAAAGGACAAAATATATTGACAATCAACATAACCAGTTATTTTAAATAAAGCCGGACAGAGTCTTAACTTGACAAAGAACTATATGATCTCATTATGAAAATTATTACAAAAACAAACCTTAACCGAGGTTTAACCGGTGGAAACGCGAAGAAACGGGGCAGTTTGGTGCAAGGAGGAGGAGAAAAAGTGGAGAAGAAGAAGATGAAGAAGAAGGGGAAATGTGGTGGCTAGGGCTGGTATATGGGTATTTATACCCAGCCCTAGTTTGGCAAAGTGTCACCTTTAGTCCCTGCACTTAGCCCCCGAGTTCCCAAATTTTGCTTCGGTTGAAAACGGCTTAATTTGGCTCGTCATATTAACGATAAAAAGGGAATTAACGATATTTGTAGCTTAATAATGGTTTTTATTAATGACGATAATAATCTATATATATGGTATATTTTAATGATATCGATAATGACAACTGTAATGGTTTCAAGAATAGAAACGCTAACGATGAGGACACAAGCGTATGAATGATAAAGCAAGTATAATGACCACACGAATAGTTTATAAAGGTGAGAATGAACATTCTAAGAAAAGTTAACGAAATCCACGTTAAATGACGGAGCTTTCGGTGACGGATGACACACACACACACACACACACACACACATATATATATATATACATACACACACATGTATATACGTATACGCGTATACGTGTATACGTATACGCGTATACGCGCGTATACACGTATACGCGCGTATACGCGTATACGCGTATACGTGTATACGTATACGCGTATAAGCGTATACGTGTATGCGTCTACACGCGTGCGTACGCGTACGCGTCTACGCGTATACGTGTATACGTATATACGTGTAGACGTATATACGTATATGCACGTATACGTATATACGTATACGTATACGTATATATCTATATACGTGTATACGTGTATACGTGTATACGTGTATACGTGTATACGTGTATACGTGTAGACGTGTACACGTGTAGACGTGTACACGTGTAGACGTGTACACGTGTAGACGTGTACACGTGTAGACGTGTAGACGTGTACACGTGTAGACGTGTACACGCGTACACGTGTACACGTGTACACGTGTACACGTGTATACGTGTATATCTATATACGTATATACGTCTATATACACGTATATACGTATATATACACGTATATACGTATATATACACGTATATACGTATATATACACGTATATACGTATATATACACGTATATACGTATATATACACGTATATATACACGTATATACGTATATATACACGTATATACGTATATATGTAGGATCAGGATCATTACAGAACCATTTTTTATTTTCAGAACCAAAAGAACCATTGATTTACATAAATGTAAATTATAAATCATTGGTTTACATAGATGTAAGTTAAACCTGGTGATATTTAATTATTTATTTTATAGTTTATTGTTCATGTCTTATATACACATATGTAAAACAGGTCAAGTATTATCAGACTTAATATACATTTATGTAAATCAATGGTTCTGCGGTTCTAAAAATAAAAAGTGGTTCTGTAATGATCCTAACCCTATATATATGTATATATACGTATATATATACGTATATACGTATAGATATATATATATATATATATATATATATATATACGTATATATGTATATATACGTATATATAACGTATATACGTATATATATATATATATATATATATATATATATATATATATATATATATATATATATATATATATATATGTATGTAAGTATGTATATATATATATATCTATATATATGTATATATATCTATATATATACATATATACGTATAGATATATATATATATATATATGTATATATATGTATATATGTATATATGTATATGTATATATGTATATGTATATATGTATATATATATATATATGTATGTATATATATATGTATATATATATGTATGTATATATATGTATGTATATATATGTATGTATGTATATATATATATATATGTATGTATATATATATACATATGTATATATTTACATATGCATATACATATATATATACATATGTGCGTGTGTGTATATATATATATATGTATGAGTAAATCTCGGTTTTGGTCCCTGTGTTTTTCAAATTGACTCCACTTGAGTACCAACTTTTATTTTGTCTCCCTTTGAGTACCAAAGATTGAAAAAGTTCTCTGTTTCAGTCCTTTTGACTAACGGTGTTAACATTTTCTGTTAGATTTTTGTAAAAAGACCAAAATACCCCTAAGGGCTATAAAAACATCACCATCTCCACCACACACCACATACCACCACCACCACCACACACCACCGCCACCACACACCACCGCCACCACACACCACCGCCACCACACACCACCGCCGGATCCAAAGCCTCCCCTCCGATCAGGAAGGTCCAACTCACTCTCAATCTCTCGATGCTCTGTCTCTCTCGATCTCTCAACTCCGGTGAACCCGAAATCAAGAATTTTCGATCGAAGTTCAAGTGGTTGCGGTCGGTTGAAGGTGATTTGGGGGTTCAATGGGTCGAATTCGAAGGTCGACAGAGATGAGGTTGGTGTCGGTCAGAGATGGTGATGGTTGCGGTCGAGGGTCGATCGTGATTTGGGGTTCGGTCAAAGGTGGTTGCGGTCGAGGGTCGATCGTGATTTGGGGGAACAAGAGTTCAAAGGTTGACAGGGGATTGTTCTGGTCGATGATTGCTGATTGGGGTTTCACTCGAAGGTTGACTCGGGATTGTTTCAGCACCTTCTCCATACTCTCACCGGAGAACATCCGTCGCCGGTGCACAACTTCGACGCTCTTCACCTTAAACATAAGATTGTTTCAGCACCTTCTCCACCGACTCCACCACCACCACCGCCGGTGGTCTGATAATCTCCAAAACAGAAATCCTCCAATCGTTTCTCACTACATCCACCAACAACACTCACCTCTCTCAAGACCTCCGTCAAATCGCTTCATCTCTATCTCACCAACCCTCTTCTGTGCCCTACAGACCCCTCCGAGCCATTTGGGTCGCATCCGATCCGTCGACTCGACCCGATCTCTCTGCTCTTCTATCCGGGTCACACTTCGTCCTCAACAGCCCCCAACCTCGCGAAAGGTAACTGATTATTAATTATTTTGAATAATTGTTCAGTTATTCTTTTATAGTGTTTTGGTTATATTAGAATTGATGTACATACTACACAAATTGACAAAACCAGTTTATAAGCTGCATAAAATTTTGATTATGTTTATAAGGCTATGATCTTCTGTTATTTTGGTTGCATTGTGTTCTCGGAGATTGAAGTTCTTAAAATTTTTTGATTTGTTGGAAGCAAAGATAGAAAGAAGAGAGGTAATGTGTGGTGCTGTTGTAGTTTATAAGCTGCATAAAATTTTGATTATGTTTATAAGGCTATGATCCGGCGGTGGTGTGTGGTGGCGGTGGTGTGTGGTGGCGGTGTTGTGTGGTGGCGGTGGTGTGTGGTGGCGGTGGTGTGTGGTGGCGGTGGTGTGTGGTGGTGGTGGTGGTATGTGGTGTGTGGTGGAGATGGTGATGTTTTTATAGCCCTTAGGGGTATTTTGGTCTTTTTACAAAAATCTAACAGAAAATGTTAACACCGTTAGTCAAAAGGACTGAAACAGAGAACTTTTTCAATCTTTGGTACTCAAAGGGAGACAAAATAAAAGTTGGTACTCAAGTGGAGTCAATTTGAAAAACACAGGGACCAAAACCGAGATTTACTCTATATGTATATATAAGGAAGGGATCCCGTAAAAACCATGTTATAAATGAAAACAATGAAAAACAGGTGTTACGTATAAGTAACTCATAGTTTTACGCATATGTAACTTGTTTCTTAATCATCTTCGTTTATTGCGATTTAAATTAAAATATATATATAATAACCTTTAAAAATAAGGTTTAAGTTTACTTAAATACACTTTAAAGAATTAAAAAAATAGTACGTTATTCTACAAAATGTATTTTGCCCCAAAGTATGAGAAGGCATAATGAGTCTAAAAAATTCATAAAAAATTATATCTCACAATCTAAATTGAATTTTAAAAAAGTATTTCGGAGTCTTTGTTACTCTCATCATCCTCTTTCAGAAATAAATAAATAAATAAATAAAAATTTAATTGTGTCTTTTTATGACACAATGACGTCATTGTCATTGTGTCTTTTTATGACACAATGACGACATTGTGTCATTTCATAATGACACAATGACGTCATTGTGTCTTTCATAATGACACAATGACGTCATTGTGTATTTTATAAATGACACAATGACGACATTGTGTCATTTCATAATGACACAATGAAATGACACAATGACGTCATTGTGTCTTTCATAATGACACAATGACGTCATTGTGTATTTTATAAATGACACAATAAAACGATATTAATTTTTTTTATTTTTTATTTTGTTTTATTTTTTTAGTGAGGACGGCTAGAGGAACAAAAGCTCGAAATTACTTTTTTGAAATTTGATTTAGATTGTGAGATATAATTTTTTTATGACTTTTTTAAATTGTTGTGTTCTTTTACACTTTATAGTAAAATACACTCTGTATTTGAACATCTTTCTTAAAAAAATAATAATTTATTCAAATAACCTTTAAATTACTTAGATCAATCGGTCAAAGTTAATCCTACTATTCACACCATTTTCAATAGTCTTTGATCATTCTAATACATATTGTTTTTAAATCGCAACTCATAGATCTACTTAATCGATTCATGGGATCTACGTCATAATTAATATACACTAAACCTTTAGAGGTGGAGCTTGAACCTTTGACATCAAAAAAAATATAATAACTTAACGTACTATTAGACCCGACCCTCACCGTAATCCTCTTATGTTTTACGAAGTTCATTTCTTAATATACTATCATGCGTAAATTTCTACTGTATTGGTTTATGAATCCGCTAGTTATCCTACCCACATATCCTAAGGTTTTACTTTTTTAAATAAATCTACTCGTTATTTGTTATCACTATAAAAAAACTTTAGTGTTATTGTAAGGGTCCATTATTATTAATGATCTATGCATAAAAAGTTACTACATTTTCTTGAGTAATTGCATCATGCAAAAGTATAAAGTTTAACTACGTACTCGTATATTGATAACACATAAATTTATTTGATTATCTAATAACTGAACTTCATGGGACATCCATGTGGTTAAAGGACAATCAAAAAGTTAGTGGTTGAAATTCTATATGATGCACAAAATTTAAAAGAATACTGAAATTGATGTTGAAAGAAAAAATTTATTTACGAAAAGATACGTCAGTATACTCTTCAATATTAAAGTTCCAAACAGTAACCACTATAAAATTAGTGTATGATCGTCATTAACTTAAAGATCATGTTCTTAGTATTAAAAAATATAAAAAATAAGGTTTATAAGTTACTATATTATATAATTTAGATTATAATATCATTTTATTTGCTCCAACAATCTCGATACATAATGCAACCACGAGGAGCCATGATTATTTGAAGTCAATAGTACTAAAAGTCTAAAAGTCTTGGTAAATGCTTTAATATTAACTTGCATCTGAGTTCAACGTGCCTTCTATGTCAATCAAGAACACCATAAAAGGGTAAACACCTTAAAAACCTGATTCTACCATAGCCTTCAATGGCAGATTACGATTATCAATCGACTCACTCTGGAGCGATGATTGGTTCCAGTGACGACCTTTTAATCGAAATCCTTCGTTGGCTCCCTATTATCTCCATCCTTAGATTCAAATCTGTATCCAAACATTGGCGATCTCTTTTAAGTCACCGTTATTTTTGTCTCAAGTACAGATATGGTCCGGTCTCCCTTGGTCTATTTGTTCACGATTTATATATCCCATATGATGTTCAAAATCCGAGTGCTCCTTTTTGTTGTCTTGATTTCAATCCAAATCACTGTCGTATCAAGATTTTGCAATCTTGTAATGGATTACTGCTTTGTTGTAGTGATCAAGGGCACGGACGTGTTCGTGACTACTATGTGTTTAATCCAACAACCAAGCAATGTGCGATCATCCCACTGAAAGTTGAAGGCGTCCGTTTTATGGGTCTGGCATTTCATGAAACCAATTGTGTTCATTACAAAGTTATTTGCATTCTACAAGAAAGGCAATGTGAAAAGTTCTTCCAGGTCCAAATCTATTCATCCGAAACTAGGAAATGGAAGAAAACTTCAAATGTATCTTTCTTGGTGCCTTATTATACCTCTTTCAGCGGTGGAGTTTATTGGAATGGAGCGTTTCATTGGGCTCCTTCTTGTTTTAGTCCATTGTACTTTAGGCTGATCGATGAAGAACAACTACAAAAGATGCCATTACCGTCACCATTGCCAACGAGAGTGGAATCTTTCGGAGGCTATAGTGACAGGGTGAGGCCCCTTTACTTTGGGGAATCTCAAGGTCATCTACATTTAGTGGATATTGACAATCATGAAAACCATGTACATTTAAATGTGTATGAGATGTTAAGTGATCATTCCGGGTGGTTTGTCAAGTATCAAGTTGGGCTTGATGATCTTCAAGCCAATATCCATACAAGTGAAGAATCAAGAAGATCCTATTGCTACAAATTTGAAATTTGGATGTTGTTAGAGGTGAAGACGAGGAAGAAGATACATTCATGGTGATTAAGGTTTCTAAAAAGATTATTCGCTATAGTATTTTGGACAAGAGTTTCAAGCAAATATTCGATCTCACCAACACAGTACATAAGAGTATAGGACCCGGGGATGTTCATCGTTATACAAGAACAATAACTTCTTTCTAAAAGCTTTATATATTTCATGTGTATGTGTGTGGTATGTGCCATGATACAGTTAGACTACTAGCACCATTAACATAACCGAACCACCAGCACCAACGGAATACTTGCTCGCTTCTAAGATTGAAGACCTTTTTAAAATAATAGGTCAAGTCTCAAATAATGTATGCAAGATTTTAGGAGATTTGTTTTATTCCACTGTTTCATTTTATTCTACATGTTTTTATCACAGGCTTTGAACTATGAACCGATGTTAACCTCATTTTCTTTCATCTATATGTAACTATAATTTTAGCTTTCAAGAAAATCAATCAGAAAGTTTGTCTCAAGTTACGATCTCATTCAACAACTATTTCTTTGAAAGATCAACGATCTCTCTGACAACCCTAAAACCAAGATTAGATAAAACCAATATTTTCATAAATTGATAATACGTGCTTATATCTTATAGGAGATGATTAAGGTAATTTTCTTTGATTATATGAGTTTTTGCATGCTTAATTGAACATGCACATATGATATATGAACATGCATGTATGCATGCATAAAAGTTTACGTTTGCATGTATTCTTTTTATATAAATTTGTGATTATTGAATCTTACATGTCTAATTACCAAATTATAAGATTATTTGATTAGTTATTTAAATGATAAATATCTCATATTTACATGAAATGAATTAAGATCAAAACTTAATCAAATATTACCAAACAAGATTACATCAAGAAACTTTGTATCAAAACTAAAACTAATCAAACCTTAAGCACTTAAACACCAGCATAAACACAACCTTAGCTCTAATCTTGGTTCAATAGGATACTAATCAACCCGATTAAGCACCTAAGTCATTGACTAATCCTAGCTTAATGACTAAGTAAAGTCATTAACACCAAACCGCCACCTAGCCACCCTTGATACTAACCCTTGCTCCAAACCAGCCACCTAGCATTACATGACACTAAACACACTTAGAAATCTGCCACCTCTCCTCCTAATGAGCCACTAATCAAGCCTATAATCCCCACCTCACTAGTCTAAGACTAGAGGTAATGATAATCCCTCCACTTCTTTGCAAACTCTTAGGCACAATGAAACCACCACACCCCCACAACTACAAATCACCGCAAACCACCATCTCTCTATCGGCTTTCTCTCTCGGTTTCCATATAACACCGACCACCATCTATATCTTGCTTCTCAATTCAACACCACTGAAAACACCATCAAATCATCATCAAAATCCTTGAAGTATAATTCAAGTAAAAAAACATTCACCTCAAGTTTGGATCATCAAGAACTTAGGAGTCTTCATCGACCATCCTTCACCCTCTTCTTTTATTAAAATCAAGGTTAGATTAATCAAACTTGATTGATTAAAAGTTTATAAACTATGTATGTATCTAACATACATAAAATCACTCACAAACCTTACAAAAACTTTGATTCTCAACTAAAATCAGTCTTTAAGTTTATAAAATAGAAAGTTTGAAGATTTATAGAAACAAAATATATAAATAAAGGGTTTAAGGTGTTAAAATACATGTTACTTCACAATTCACTTGGTTAAATAGATTAAATACTTAAACGACTGTGATTGTGGGAATAAAATTGGGAACTTGTTAAGAAATATTGGAAATAGTAATCTAAAAATTCTGATGTACTAATATTGGAAAGATTAGTTTATATAATTTATTCAATAAAATAAAAGAAAATTATCATACAGAAGCTCCAAACCTGGTAAAAATCTGGAAATATTATATAATAACACTTATATTTTATAGGAATTACTGAATAAATTTTGTGACTTTATACACATATGTGACTGAGTTTTATATTTTAGAACATTCTGTAACTGGAAAATTAAAAAACTAGCAAAACAGTAAGATAATTTATGGAAAATTTACATAAAATATAATATTCAGAATAAGACAGTATGTATAAATTCTGGAATTTTTAGAGATGCTTAACTATTTCTTCTAATTAATATGAAATTTTAAAAATTCTAGAAATTTGCTCGTTATGAGTTGTTAGTTTGAAATTTTATGAGATAACATAGATTTCAGTAAGTTTAGGCCGGTAAATTTTGGTGAGTTTTTAATGATAGTAGCTATTAAATTGGAATTTTTTCATGATTAATAAATTAAGGTGCTGAAAATTTTAAAGAAATGTAATTTTTTCTAGCAAATAATTATTTTATAGGAATTATTTGATATTTGGCTGAAATTAAGGTGAGTAACATGACCTCTTTTTGATTTATAAATTTTTAGGAGAAAAAGCACACCGTTTGTGGTGAATTGGATGCATTTTTAATTTGTTACTTTCATATTTACACAACCATTAATTCGGATGAGGAACCGTCAAATAATATAGGTAGCTCTACTTGGGAAAAGTCAACTTGCATATGTTGATATGAGGGAACCGATGTTATATTATTTGATTGTGTGATTTATATTTGACAGTTATGAAACACTTGACATGTAAGTTTGGTTGTGAGTTTGATTATGTTGCATCAATTCAAAATGATTAATATTGATTAAACCTATGTTCTTAGCAACTGTTGTTGACTGTTTTGAGTATGTTTTTTCAGGTCAGCAAAATGTATTATAACCTCGTGTATACTTTCAACATGTATAGCGATCGGCACGACTACCTAGGAAAGCTGTACATATGGTTGACTATTGACTTGTTTGACTTCAACCTATACGTGGACGTTCATGTTCACTACTAGCTAAAGATATGTGATGTGTTGAAGATATGCTTTTGATTAGGATTACAAATGTTTAAGTCTAGTAGCTTAGACTAAATTTTGTATCATTTAATCCTATAACTTATATAACTAATGAAAGTAATGTTTAGTTTATTGTTATGATTGTATGTCGTGATAATCAATGCGTTTTGAATTAACGAGTCACACCCAAGCATTTCACGCTTCCGTCTGGATGTGACAATCTCGAACTGGCTTCTAACAATGGTGCTTTTGTTAGCTTCCTCAATTCCTCCACCTAAGGGTTCATAAACCATCCAAACCTGACCGAATGGAAGAAAAATTGGAGATTTGATCTATATTTTGTTTCTATTTTTACTCTTTGACAAATGTACCTCGTGTATTATTAATGAGTAAAGACATGGTTAATGTCATGTCATATTCATAATTATAAGTGATAGGTTCATAAAAGGTGATTATGTGAATTATTAGTAAAATTTGAGACTAGGTGAGGTGTGGAGCTCTTTAGGAGAAGAAGGAATACGATGGTTGGTTTTCAATTCTAGCATAATTCCTAATCAACATAGAACTAGTGTAGTAGTCCCTCTTTATAAGAACAAAAAAGATCTCCAATTTTTTGGGAATTATAGAGCAATTAAGTTACTAATCCATAACATGAAACTACGAGATAGTCTAATAGATACTAGAATTCAAAGGGAAATTCAGGTGAGAGTGAACTAGTTTGACTTTATGCAGAGAGGTCGGTTTTTGAAGCGATTGATATCCTCTAATGGGCCATGTAATATACAGGAAGAAGAAAAAGGATCTTCATATGGTATATATTGACTTGGAGAAGGGGTATGCTAATGCAACTCAGCAAACTGATTTGGGATAGTCTACAAGCTAGAAGGATCCTTGAAAGTATATATACATAATAATTAATAAGCCTAACATACATATGTAAAAATAAAAATTCTCATAAGCCTAACATAAATATGTAAAAAATATAATCCTACATGAAAAGCATTTACATGTATGATGATTTGAACCGTATGTATACACATCAACCCAAAACTTCACTTACTGATTTTAGGATTCATAAAGCCAAGCGAGCTAGCAATCAAGAAACAAAAGAAAAGTTGTTTTCTTCTTCTTTTTTTGTCCGACACAAACAACAACAACAATCGACCATAGTTTCTTCTTGTTATTCCATGTTAATTTCTAATGACAAAAAACATAAAAAGGTTCTGCTATTTGTTTTCTTCTTGTTGGCTTATGACAATCCCAAACACATAAACAAATATTATATTGATTAAGGCTTCTATTTAACTTTAACACCCACGCAGACAAAGAAAAACGAAAACAATGATGTTCTTTCTTTATTTGTTATCGATGAGTTCATATATCTTAAACACATAATCTCCAAATGTTCTTATGTGCAACCATGTGTATACCCAATTCTAGACTCTATGGTTAGGGTTAATGCAACGGTATATAAATTACAAAATACGAGCACAAGTGATTATAAACAAATGTAACTGAACGAATTTGATGAAAATCATTCGTTTGTTGATTACCTAAGGTTTGATTCTAAAATTTGATTTGGGTGATGGATTGATGCAGCGGACAATTAGTATTGCAAATAAATAATAAATCTATGTGAATATGTCAACGGACATAAGCGAACAAACGTACATAAAAATATAAAAAGATATAAGTAAAGGAGCATAAACTAACATAAATGAAGGTTCATAAATGTAAAGGAATGAATGTGGGACATGTGGTCATATCTATATGTTTAATTAAGTTCAAACTTTGTTATTCATGTTCGGGCTTGTATTAAATAAACGAATATAAACAAAATTGCGGAACGTTGCATGATTCATGTAAATTACAATTTTAATCAACAGATAATAGATCAGAAAATTCTATTGTTGGTTATCTTAGCATTAGGTAATAGTCAAATAAATACTAAGAAAAAAGTATTGGCATAGCTTACATCGAAATCTTGTTTTCATCAGTTTTCATGACAACATTCAACTATTAAAACCCATCTTAAGAACACATCTTCAACACACTCTAAAATGGTCAATACCATAGCCAAATTCAAGAAAACCCTAAACACCCTTAAACCGTGCGTCTCGCAGGCTTCGACATCGGGTTCTGATCATCAATCGACTCACTCTGGAGCTTTGATCGGTTCCAACGATGACCTTTTAACCGAAATCCTTCTCCGGCTCCCAGTTACCTCCATCGTTAGGTTCAAATCTGTTTCCAAACACTGGCGATGGCTATTAAGTCACCAACGTTTCACCCTCTTATATAACAACCTTTCAATCACTCCTGGTCTTTTTGTTCATGATATGTATATTCCGTTTGATGTTGAAAACCAAAGCACTCCTTTTCGTAGTCTCGATTTCTACCCTGACCCCAACGGTATTAGAATCATCAAATCATGTAATGGATTACTACTTTGTTGTAGCGATCGATGATATGAACGTTCTCATATGTTATACGTGTTTAATCCCACCACCAAGCAATTTGCAATTATCCCGTCGGTGCCCAAATGTAAAAATCTCGGTGAAACGATTGTTTTTATAGGTCTCGCATTTCATCACACAACTTGTGAGCACTACAAAGTTATTTGTATTCATCGTTCAGATACATATACTAACAAATGTTTATTTCATATTCAAATCTACTCATCTGATACTCAAAAATGGAAGATTTCAAATAACCATTTCTACGCGCCTTATTATACTATTTTCAGTAATGGAGTTTATTGGAATGGAGCGATTCACTGGGCTCCTTCTCGGCTTAATTTTTCATACTTCAAACTCAACGAAGAGCAATTCAAAAAGTTACCATTACCGTCACCATTGTCGATGATGGCAACAACTTTTAGAGGTTATGGTAATGGAAATCTGCCAAGTTACTTCGGGGAATCTCGAGATCATTTGCATTTAGTGGATTTTTCTGATCATGAAACACGTTTACGCGTAAATGTGTATGAGATTTCATCGGACCTTTCAGAATGGTTCCTAAAATATAAAATGGAGCTTGATGATTTTCAGCGGTTTATTTAGATATGTATAGGAACTACCAACACCCATTAAGCCCCCGTTATCATGAATTCGAAGTCATTGATGTTATTAGAGGTGAAGAAGAAGAAACTGCAATCATGGTGTTGAAAGTTTCACAGAAGATCATAAGATACAATCTTGTGGATAAGAATTTTAAGCGGCTATTTGATTTGATGGATGTTTTTCACGAAAGAATTGAACCTTATGAAGTTCATCGTTATATCCAATCTTTAACTTTATTTTAAAAGACAATCCCACTCGTGAATCAAAAAGTCCTACCATTTATGAATTGCTAGCAAAATTTGAGCTTACATGTATGAAATTGTATATGATGTTCTAATATGCAACTATTGTGTTTGATATAATTTTCAATAAAATTTTTTGATTTGTATTATAATGGAGAAATTAATATGCTTGTTGATATTATTTTTCACATGAGATGCCAATTCCCTTGATATAGTAATTTTCGTATGCAATGGTGATATAAGAAGACAAATAGACAATCTAATGAATCATTTACAATCTACATCTCAATCATTTCATGATCTATCCTAGGTGAATAGGGATCAAAGTGGAGCGTTAAAACGATTTTTATAAAGACGGGGGCATTTCTAGTAAAAAAAATATATAAAACCCAACTCCCCAACCCTAATCATGATTTGGCCATCCCCTTCCCCTTTCCCTTCATTTATTTGCAGCAAATCACACACACACACACACACACACTAAGGACACCTTCTTTGATCTTGTTCTTGCATATTGGTGGTGATTTTTATCGTTTTTTGCATCAAACGCGTACTAGGGATCATCATCTAAGCATTTTAAGTAAGTTTTTATGTTTGATTTCATGTTCTTTGATCTTCATGATGAACATGAACCCTAGATGATACAAACAAGTCAAAACTTGAAATTGATTGAAATTGATGACGGATTATGTGTTAGTATTTACTATAATGATGTTTTTACGTATTGGTTTTCTGAAATTATGTCGTTTTGATCAAAAACCCCAGACTTACTTATAATGGAAACTTTAATTTGGGGCTTTTGTTGAAATTGTATGATCTTGATGAAGTTGGATTGAATTAGTGATTCTAGGATGTTAGTTGATGTTAGTAGATAAAAATTCATGTTTTGAACTTTTGGTTTTGGCTCGGTTTTTGGGTACTTTCCATTAAAGGAAACTTTTTGGATAATTTTGTTTTATATATGATGTTTTATGCATGTTTGGTGGAATATGATTGTAGAAGACTATATAAGGCTTGGCAAAACAACAAACTCGGAAACTAAAGATGACAAGCGAAAGACAGATTCACGCGAGATGAAGTACTCACGCGAAAAGGACATCCACGCGAAAGGATGAGCCGCGTGACAAGTCTGTCGCGCGAGAACTGCTTGTTCAGTATAAATAGTTTAGTTTTCGTTTTGTAATTAAGCTTTTGATCATATTTCACTCCTGTACTGTGTGTTTGTCGCACAAGACCTGTAATAGGTTGTTTTTGTTCAATCCAATATCAATTCGATTCTTATTTCATTCCAATCATGTCTACATTCCGCATTCACATGATTGAGATCGTGATTTGATTTTCTGGGAGATATCCACGGTTTTACAATTGGTATCAGAGCATTAGGCTATAGAACCACGATTTGAAGAAGTTTTGGATTGATTTTTATTCATTTCTGGTGGTATTCATCATTGATTACTTGAGATTAAGCCATGGTGATGTTATGCTGCCAAAATTTTGAGGATTTGGATGGATTTTGACTGATTTAGTACACTTTAGTTGAACTTTAATCATAATTAAGGTTAAAATTGAACTAAATTCATTAAAATTGGACTAAAATGAGTATAATCGGACTATTCAGTGAACTGGAGGTGATTTTCGCTTGAACAAACACTTGGAGAATCATTGTGCACGAAAATTGGAATTTTCGTGTGCGAAATAAACTGTTTTCGCACAGGCAGTAAAATTGCTTTTCACGCGATTTCGCATGATTGACAAGTGGAATATCACACGATTACAGTTCTCATGTGATAGAAGATCTCGCGCGATTTGAGTTTTCGCACGATTTGAGTTTTCGCATAAAAGTCTGATTTCTGAATTTCTGATCAACATGTCTTCAACAACACCTAATCTAAAGCATCTTACTGCTTCTCTTCATCTTGATACTGAAATTGGTACTGGAAACAAGCCACCTAGACTTCTCAGCGAAAACGATTATGCAGATTGGGCTTACCGGTTTGAAAATCATGTTATTTACACGGAACCGAAGATGTGGAGGTCGATCAAGTATGGTCCTTATATTCCTTTGTACAAGAATGATAAAGGAGAAATGGTCCAGAAACCTAAACACTTGTGGGATGAAGATGACATTAAGAGATTAGAGCTTGATGACAAGGCTTATGCGGCTATTACTATGGCCTTGACTACTGAAATATCGCACAAGTTTCAAGAGTTCAGAGGTGCAAAAGTGTTATGGGATGCATTGGAAACTCAGATCATGGGCAACAAAGATATGAGGGAAAGTAAAAAGGATATGTTGAATCAAGAATTCAACATGTTTAATCATATTGTTGGTGAAGCGTTGGAGGTTCAGATTGCTAGGTTTGTTAAACTGGTAACTAAAATGAAAAGTGCTGGGATTACTCTGGAACCAATTATGGTAAACAAGAAGCTGCTGAATTCACTTCCATACAGTTGGATATCACAACTGTACACTGATCAAGAGAACCAAAGACTTGTATACTCTTCTTTGACCGATCTCATTTTAACTATCAAGTCATATGAAATGGATGATAAGCAGAGAGCTGCAAATCATCTAAGTTCTTTGGGTGCTGAAGCAACTACTCTTTATGCTAAGATGGCTAGTAATCCTAATTACTATGTTAGTTATACCCAGATGTGTCAGCAACAACAAACTGGAAGTTCAGCATCTTCTAATATACAACCAGTTATGAATCCTCAAATTCAAATTCCAGCTGCTCAACACTATTCCCCCATCATCCATCAACAAATCCCTCAAACTCAAGCTCCTCAAAGTGGTCAACATGCTTATATTGCTACCACTAATCCTTCAAAGCAGACAGTCCAGATTGCTGAGGAACATCTTGCCCTATTCACCACATTTATGTCAAGCTATGAAGCATTTATGGCTGGTAGACTCACTGCTCCTAATGTCTTGATTGATGATCTTCAACAAGTCAATCCTGATGATGTTGAGGAAAATGACATCAAGTACCAAATGGCTATGGTGGTATACACGGCGAAGAACTTTGCGAGACGTACTGGGAGAAAGATGTTTGGTGTGAACAACTCCAGTAAAATTGGCTTTGACAAGTCTAACCTGAGATGTTACAATTGTGACAAACCAGGTCATTTTGCTAGAGAATGTACTGAACCCAAAACTGGTCAAGCTGAAGCTTCAAAAAGAATGGTCAATGTGGAGATTGAAACAAAGAAAGACAAAGCAAGTACTTCTGGAAGCAGCAAAGCATTGGTTTCACAAACTAATGCTGAATATGATTGGTCTGACCAAATGGAAGCTCTTGATCTGACATTGTCTACTGCTTTTATTGCCAAGATTGTTACTGAACCGGATGAAGAGGAGAATCTGTTTGCTGAGTTTGTTTCTGATGATCTAATGGAAGGTTTGTTTGCTGAGAAAGAAGAAAAGAAGGAGGAAGTTGAAGAAGAGAAGGTGGAAGTTGAAGAAGAGAAGGTGGAAGTTGAAGAAGAGAAGGAGGAAGTTAAAGAAGAGAAAGAAGAAGTTAACTGTGAAGAGAAAGCTGAGAAGAAAGAACAGGATGAGAAAATTGCTGAGAAAAGGATAGCGGTTGAAGAGTACACTGTTGAGCCTCCAGTCAAATGCCAATGTGAAGATCTAAAGACTGTTGAAGTTGCTCCAGTGGAAGAACAAGCTGCTGTTATAAAGGCTTTTATGGTTAAGAAGGTTGATGAGACTGAAGGAGAAAGTTCTGAACCAAAGGTATATGATGGTTTATGCACAAATTCTTGTATTGAGAAAGTTCAAAGGTATAGAGTTCATAATGAGAACTTGATAATGGAAGTTGAAAAACTTCAATATCAAGCTCGAAAACATAAGTCAAATGAAAAGATTTTTAAAGAAAAACTTGATGGTTTAAATAAAACGATTTACAACTTACAATTAAATCTTCATGATAAAGAATGTACAAATAATGATTTGACAAATAGAAATAATGAACTCGCCTTAGAAATTAATAGACTCAACAGTGAACTAGCCTCGGCTAAATTGACTGTTGAAAAATTTGAACTTTCATCAACTATGGTTGAAGGGATTATCAAGTCACAAATGACTTAGAAGATAAAAGGAGGAAAATGCGGTGTTAGATTTTCAAACATTGCTCCTCCAATTAATCATGATTATTCATGTTTACCTTCATCTGATGTCATTTCTGATTTGATATGAGCTATGGGATAGGTTTCTCTCCATCTTTAGACTTAAAACCCTCAGTTAAAGTAAATCTTTCTGTTGATCCTATCATAATAACTAAACCTAAACAATCAACTGAAAATTTTGTGCAGATCATGTGAAGGTGGGTGGTTTGGTAGAAGAGTGGGAAAGTGACAGTGAGAGTGATAATGAAAGTGAAAGTTTGAAAAATAAGAATGTAAATGCTTTAAGATTTGGTTGTAATCAAACTTTATCAAGAAATGAAAAGATAGTTGATTTGAATGAGACAAAATCAAATAGTAAAAGCAATTTGAATGAAAATCAAAGGGCAAATCAAAAGGCACAAATTGAAAAGGATTTTAAAAGTAGATTTGTTTCTAAAGGTTTAATTGAAAATGAAGAACATATTTTTAAAGAAACGAATTTTCGATTCTTTAAAAATAAACTTCATCATAATGCTAACCTTGTGAACCAAGATATTTGTAGCCCAGATTTGCAAGTGAATGCTCTTTCTTCATCCAATCTGAAAATTCAAAAGCCTGGTCCTTCTCCAGCATCCATTCGCATATCAAAGCTTGGTCCTTCTCCAGCATCCATTCGTATATCAAAGCCTGGTCCTACTCCAGCAAATTCTAAGACTGGTCCTATTCCAGCATCATCAATTCCAAAAGTCACAGCTGCTAAATCTCATATCAAAAGTGGTCATAATTCAACAATATCCTCGAATTTGCAAAAGATGAACAAACAATTATCAAATGAAGCAAAGATTCGAGAGACTGTGCAGAATGTTAAACCAAAAAGTCAATCTGACTTTGGTTTTTATGACAATTTCCATAATTGTCATCCATAGTTTGTTTTCCACACACCACAAAAGAAATGTTATCAGTGTGGAAGCATAAATCATTTGGCAAACAATTGTCCTTTTCGACAAAAATCACTAAGCAAACAAAGATTTCATAATTCTATTGCTCATATTAGAAAAATGTTTTTCACTCGTGGAAAATTTGCAAATCAAATGAAATCAAAAGTTGATAATGCTTATAATGTCGAAAAGCATAAGCGTGTGAAAAATGATTTAAAAGAAAACATCAAGGTGAAAAATGTTAATGAAAAGACTGATGTGATAAATAAATATAACAATCTAAAATCTTTCTGTCTTAATGCAACACATAGTGTGCTCAAGTCATGTTTGACTTGGGTACCAAAAGCTAAGTAATTTTGTTACTTATGCAGGGACAACCGCAAAAGACTATTGAAAGCCTATGGCATGTAGACAGTGGTTGTTCAAGACACATGACTGGAAATTTATCTTTACTACAAGATGTTCAGTCTTATAATGGTGGAAGAGTGATTTTCGCAGGAGACAAAGGAGGACGTATAACTAAGCGTGGTACAGTTACTAATGGTGTCCTTAGCTTTGAAAATGTGAACTTTGTTGAGGAATTAAAGCATAACCTGTTAAGTGTGTCTCAAATTTGTGACAAACAATATTCTACAAACTTCACTAACAAAGAATGCTTAATCATAAAACCGGGTTTTGTTATTCCTAATGAATGGGTTTTGATGAGGACTCCGAGAGACAATGACACATATCTTCTTGATATGCATTGTTCAAATTCTTTGGTAACTGCTTCTTGCTTATTGTCCAAAGCCTCGGAGAATGATTCCATGTTATGGCATCGTCGGTTAGGACATGTCAATCTTAAAAATATGAACAAACTGGTTCTTGGAAATCATGTCATTGGTTTACCCGAAAAAGAATTTCAATTAAATGAACATTGTTTGTCATGTTCAAAGGGTAAACAACATAAACTTCTCACAAACCAATTGCACACAACTCAATCGAATCAATCTTACAACTCTTACACATGGATCTATTCGGTCCAGTGAGTGTTTTAAGTTTGGGTCGAAGATCTTATTGTTTGGTTGTTACTGATGACTTTTCTAGATTTACTTGGGTGTTTTTCTTAGCATCTAAGGATGAGACTCCACACCTTTTGATCAAATTCATTAATTTGGTGGAGAATCAGACAGATAAAAAGGTAAAATGCATCCGAAGTGATAATGGAACAGAGTTTTGCAATCAAACATTGAATGAGTTTTACGAATCCAAGGGCATTGCTAGACAATTCAGTGCTGCAGGCACTCCACAACAGAATGGGGTTGCAGAAAGAAGGAATAGAACATTGATTGAAGCTGCTAGAACAATGATATCTGCTGCCAAACTACCTTTGTTCTTTTGGGCTGAAGCAGTAAATACTGCATGTTATGTTCAGAATCGTGTTTTAATCAATAAAAGATTAAATATGACTCCGTATGAAATGTTTTATAAACACAAACCCAAAGTTAAACATTTTAAAGCTTTTGGTTGTTGTTGCACTTTGTTGTATACAACTGAATCAACTTCAAAATTTTCAGAAAAGGCTGATGAATGTTACTTTGTGGAATATGCTGCCAATAAGGTTGCATATCGAGTTTATAATAAAAGAACAAGACAAATAATTGTGTCATTTAACATTGATTGGCACGAGCTTAACATAACTGATGCAGGTTCAGCTCCTTCATGGGTTTATGATTATGAATCTTTGTTCATAAATTTTAAAATTTCTAAACCTTCGTCTGCAGATTCTAATTCTCAAGCAATATCTTTGGAAAACAAAATCATTGAGGAACTTCCATCCATTATATCTGATGATTCTGCAATTTCTTCATCATCCAAGGCTATTCCTACAGCTTCTGTGCAAGTATCTGAAAGTTCTGAGTTATCAGATACTCTTTCAGAACAAATTCCCAATCAGGAGCTGGAAGAATCATCGAGTTCACCATTATCTTCTTCTTCTTCAGAAACTATGGATACGCCAATAGAAGTCATTCAAGTTCCTTTTGAAGAATCTCCAAATGTGTCTACTGCTACTGAAAATCCTATTTCAGATGACACACTTGAAGAAAATATTGTGTATCAATCTAGACAATCTGAAGAAGTTCTTGACAATGTTGAACACATTACTAATTTAGAAGATGGGATGATTGCAGATGATATTCCTCAATTAAGAATACATAAAACTCATCCATCAGAAGCAATCATTGGTCCATTGCATGAAGGAGTCATTACCAGAAGTCGATCAGGAGCAATCAACACATGTCTTTATGCTTGCTTTCTATCGCAAATAGTGCCCAAGAATGTGGAAATGGCACTCAAGGAAAACAGCTGGATAGAAGCAATGCTAGATGAGTTGATGCAATTTAAGAAGCTGAATGTTTGGCATCTTGTTGAACTTCCAAAGGATAAGCTTCCGATTGGTACAAGATGGATATTCAGAAACAAGACGGATGAAAAAGGTGTTATAGTTCGGAACAAAGCACGTCTTGTGGTGCAGGGATTCTATCAAGTTGAAGGATTGGATTATGAAGAAGTGTATGCTCCAGTTGCAAGACTTGAAGCAATACGCATATTCTTAGCCTTTGCTTCATACATGAATATCAGGTGTATCATATGGATGTTAAAACTGCATTTTTATACGGGGAAATGAAGGAAGAAACCTATGTTTGTCAGCCTCCAGGATTTGAAGACCCAGATCATCCTGATTATGTTTACAAGTTGGATAAGGCATTATATGGTTTACATTTGCAAATGGTTATTCACGAGACGCAATTGATCAAACCTTATTCATTCGTAAATTAGGCGATGACATCATTCTGGTTCAAATCTATGTCGATGATATCATTTTTGGATCTACCAATGATAGTATGTGCACGGAGTTTGAAGAAGTGATGAAGAAGAAATTTGAGATGAGCTCTCTTGGAGAAATTTCATTTTTCTTGGGTATTCAAGTTACTCAATCTGAAACTGGTATTCTCATTCATCAAGAAAAGTATGTTCAGGCTATTCTTGAGAAATACAAGTTTCAAGATTCCAAAGTAGCTCCAACTCCCATGGCTTCTCGTCCTACTCTTACTCCAGATCCATTAGGAGAATCCGTTGATCAACATCTGTACAGATCAATGATTGGTTCCCTCATGTATCTCACTGCAAGCAGGCCGGATATCATGTTCTTTGTTTGTCAGTGTGCCCGCTATCAGAGTGATCCAAAGGAATCACACATGAAAGCTGTCAAGCGGATTTTCAAGTATCTCAAGGGTCAACCCAAACTTGGTCTTTGGTATCCTCGAAATTCTGATTTCAATTTATTTGCTTATACTGACAGTGATTATGGTGGTTGTAATTTAGACAGGAAATCGACTACAGGAGGATGTCAATTCCTGGGCAACCGACTTATTTCTTGGCAGTGTAAAAAGCAGAACACTGTATCCACATCCACTGCCGAAGCTTAATATGTGGCTGCATCGAGCTGTTGTTCCTAGCTTGTCTGGATTCAACAACAACTTCTCGATTATGGTCTCAACATCTATGACACAACCATTTGGTGTGACAACACGACAGTTCTAAACATCGTTAAAAATCCCATTCAACATTCCAAAACTAAACACATTGACATCCGCATCCATTTTATCCGTGACTGTTTTGATCGAAAACTTATTCATTTAAAACAAGTGTCGTCAACCGAAAACATTGCTGACTTATTTACCAAGGCATTTGATTATTCTCGATTTGATTTCCTTGTGCAATCATTAGGAATGATTAACTTTGGATAAATTGTTTTAATGAATCTTCACAAAAAGATTTTTCATTTTTTTAATAAAGAATAAAATTGCAATTGTTTCTTTTTCTTTAAAAGAACAATCACAATTTTAGGGGGAGAAAATTAGAAAACATGTTGTGAAAAATATTTTTGGTTTTAGGGGGAGTTAAGATCAAAGGATTGAAAAAAATACAAAGAAAAGAAAAGAAAAGAATTTTAATACTGAAATGAGAAATGATATTACAAAGTTCTAAAAGAGTCTAAGTACTTTCAAAGGCTTAAATACGAATAGACTTGGATTATGATTGATGTGTCGATAGGCTTTGCTTTCAGAAATGAAAAGATCATAATTGAGTGATTACACTTAAATTAAAGTGATATGATTTAGTGGGGAACATATCAGGATTCTGTGACAATGTCAAAAATGTTCTAACACAGACTGAGAGTTATAATCTTGTCATACTCAAGCCTGCATTCGTTTGATTCAGTGATTATCATAACTTATATATATATAAAAGATAGAATACAAAAAGACAAAAAAAATAATTGAGCAAAAGATGCCAAAAAAGCCATATAGGATATAAGATGCCAAGAAGCACAACAAATCAAAAAGATATGTCTAAATACATACATACTATATGGTATATATTTTATATTTTGAGAATAATTTCTGACCATAAGGCAAAATCAAAAGATGGGGCATGTAAGTCCGGATGGCTTGTAAGTCCTAAACATCTTGAGAGGGCAGACGTAAGTACGGATGGCTGTTAGTAAGTCCTTAAACTTGTTAATATTCCGTGTTAAGAGATGTTTCTCAGGCTAGTTATGCTCAAATAGTTATATTTTAGGAACAAATAAATGGTATCACTGATCAACAATGCATGGTTTAAGTCAATTTGGGGTGACTTGAAATCTCAACAGTGTCTTGAAGGATAATAATTATTTTACAGAAGTTCTGATTGTGGGATCCACTGACTTATATTAAATCAATACAAAACATGATATATATCGCTCTATGTTTCTGAGTAAAACCTGAAATATAAGTTTAAAAAGGACAAAAGATATTGACAATCAACTTAACCAGTTATTTCAAATAAAGCCGGACAGAGTCTTAACTTGACAAAGAACTATATGATCTCATTATGAAAATTCTTACAAAAACAATATTGATTAATAAACAAATCCGATCTTGATTCTTTAATTGTTTTCCTTATTTGGTTATTTTGTTATTTTTGTGTGTAGTGTTTTTCATTGTACTTCTGTGTTGTTTTACTTCTTAAGACAAATAAATAACAGATAAATTTTAAAAATTGAAGATTCATTAAATTAATTGGTCACTTGGTAAATAAAACATTCTGTTGATATAAATAATTGATAATAAAATGTTTGAAAGTTTTGAAAAATAAATAAAAATTTGTTTTGTAAAAATTGAAAATTCTGCAATTTTTTTCTAAGTGTTAAGTGTCGCGCGAAAGTGTTCACCGCGCGAAAAGGATTGTCGCATGACAATGAGGAGCTATAAATATCTAAGTTTTTTCGGGCGAAGATATTTTTCGCATCTAAGTGTCATCCGAAAGGATTTTTCGCACAGATTAAAAATTGTGATTTCTGACTTCATCTTGTGTTTCTACTACGTGTGTTTGATTTTTTATCATCTGTGATTGATTCCAAGGTATTGTGAATCAAAATGGTTACTTTAGATATGAATGTTAAAATGGAACTTAACAACTTGAAAATAAAATCTTACAAATGGACTTAAAAGTTGAAATTGAAAGATGAAATAGACCTAATGATCTTAGGCGACAGTGATGGACTGATTTTCATGAATTAAAATCATGTTTTGGACAATTAATTTGAAAGTTGGTTGCGCGAATCGCACAAGTGTAATGAACAGATGCGACACGGTGTTTTCGCGTGATAACTGTTCTCGCATGAGTCCGTTTTCGCGTAATGTTTGAATTTCATAAAACATGGTTTTTCGCGTGAAATCAGTTTTCGCAAGATGTTTGACTTTCGCATGAGTTTTAATTTTCGCTTGAAATATGATATTTCGCATGAAAATTGTATTCACATGAAATGCGACTGTCGCACGAAATATTATTTTCGCACAAATAGACTTTTCGCACGAAATTTGCTTTCGCGTGACAGAAACTCATTTGCAAATTTTTCTAAGTGTTAACATTTTTCGTATGCATGATTAAGTTATTTCGAATTGTTCTAATCATGTTTGTTTGTGACAATGCAGATGGCACAAATGATTTTCAACAAAAATTATAACTGTGTAGCATACTTAGATGATGTTCCTAAAGGAAAGGAACTTTTTACATCTATGATAGAAGGGCTGAAGAATTCTCGCATAGTTTATGCCATTTCAGCTGATCCAGCTATATATTCTGAGTTGATCGATTCTTTCTGGAGTACTGCTGCTCTAGAAAAAGACCAAGCTGGAAATCAAATCATCACTGCTACTGTCAAAGATAAGAGAGTGATTGTTTCTCAAGCCATTCTGAACAGAGTACTACTATTTGATGACCAAGAGGGTGCTCCAACCAGATTGGATGATGATGTAGTTATCGACTGTTAACTCGGATGGGATACGAGTACAGATATCCTAGTCTGGAGAAGAAGTGGTTGCCACCCTATTGAAAGTATCTTTTTCATGTGGTGATTCACTGTCTTAGCAATCTGAAGGCTGGGATGGACAGTTTGAGTGCTGTTTTTGGATCGTTATTAGTCTCTCTGGTGGATGATCTTCCATTCAGTATTTCTGGAGTAATCTTCCAAGAGATGGTGAAAAATGCCACAGCTAATCTGGGAAGGAAGTTTATCATGTATCCCCGATTTATTCAGCTGGTGATCAACGACGCCTATCCTGAGCTTGCCACTCAGAGGTCTCCAAAATATGTTGTACAGACTATCAAGAAGGAGATTTTTACTCATCTCACTGAAGCAAGAGGAAACAAATGTTCAGGAGAAAGTTTTGCTAAAATTGGCAAATTTTCTGAGATAGTGGAAGATGTTGGTGAGTTAGGAGGAAATGCTCAAACTGGTGAAGCACAGACTGGCACTTCTGCGTCTGCTGCTAGAAACGACATAGATGAAGAGATTGAAAGATTATTTGAGGATGAGCCTGTGAATGAAGAAAGAATGGAAGGAATTGTTCATTCTGCTTCCAGTTCGGAGACGGCTAGTGATCAGATAGGGAATGTTCCCTATGTGATTCAAACTGATCAGACACCTTCTACTCCAACTTCCTCAAGACAAAATGTTGAAGATAGGGATACTGATTACATCCCTGAGGAGTCTCCTAGTACATCGATGAGGCGTAAACGAATGGCAAGGATGAAAGATTTTCCTTCCAGGAAAAGAGGACGAGGTGGTATTCCCAGGAAACCACGAACTCATGTGATTATTACTGAGACTGAACAAGAGCAGCCTGTTGATGTGACTACTTCTGCTCCTGAGACAGAAACAGTTCCTGTTTTGAATCAGCTAATATTGCTGAATCTGGTTTCACTACTCCTCCAAGACAAGAAAATCTAGAGTTTGATGTAGATACGTTTTTGAATACTCCTCCAGATTTCCAAGGGAGAGAAGAATCCACCAGTGCTCCTCGTTCTATAACATTAGAAGAAAGAGTGAAGAACTTGGAAAAGAAAGCTTCGAGAATGTTAAACTGATTGCTGAATTAAGAAAAGACAATGAAGAAAAGACAAAGTTGATTAACATGATTCATCTTGACTCAGCAATAAAAGATACAAGGATAGTCTCTCTGGAACAACAAATGAAAAGCATGTTTGATTATTCTTCAGGATTGGAAAGACAGTTGAATGAGCTTAGAGAGTTTATTTCTCAGACTTATTTCCATCAACCACCAGTTATCAGGTCTACTACGGTGGTTGGTGAGACGAGCAGGCGTTCTCCTAGCCCATCTCCTGCAGAAAATGTTCAAGAAAGAGAAACGGTCAACGAAGCTCAAACTACTGAAGAACAGACAAGTGTTAGTACTACTGAAGATGTTCCTATTTCATCTGAAGTACCTATCACTGAGGCTTTTACATCTACAGCTTTCGTTGAACCAGAACATATGATGCCTCTACCTGTTGTTAATGAAGAAGATGATGAGGATTTGATTGATTATGATGATTCAGAAGATGAAGATGATAATGATGATGAGGATGATGATAATGATGATGATGATGATGGTGGAAATGATGGTGGACATGATGGAGGAGATGATGATGATAATAATAATGATGATGATGGAGGTGATGCTGAAGGATTATCTTCTAATCCAACTGGTGATACTAGCACTGATAATGTCACTCGACCAAGTGCTAGTGATCCAGAAGGATATGATCCACTTGACCCTGATACTGAGAATTTGTATGAAAAGGAACTATATTCATTTCAACAATCTTCATCAGGTGTTGTAGAAGAAGAGTTTGATTTGTTTGATGATTTGGATGATCAAAATGAGTATACGGATATATTTGGGAACAACCTACAGGATTTATTCAAAGATATTAATCTTGAAGAAGGAGAAATTCCAACTGAGACTGTGAGTGGTTCAACTCCTACTGTTTCAACCCAGAAAGAGTCTACTGGACAAATTGCTTTATTCACTAAAGGAGGTTTAATGTTCAAAGCACCACCACCACCTACTGAAGCTCATTTTCTGTTTATATCAAAGCCAAAACAGAAGTATGGTGAAATGTCTCATGTTATTAGCTGGGGTTATGATGGCGAGAAAAGGTTATATGTCATAAAGAGAAAGAATGGAGAAATTGATTATCTGAAGAGCACACAAGACTTTCATACTCTACGTGCTGCTGATCTTTATTCCATGGGTAAAGCTCCATTCTTTAATGAAAGCAATTACAGCGAAGCTGAACTAATGAGATCTATGATACGAAGGGAGATGAGAACAAATTTCAAGGACTTCAAAACTGCTAAATCAAAGGTGATTGATGACTCTACAAGAATTGATGAAAATACTAAAGCTCCAATGAAAATAAGAGTCTATCAACATCCAAAATTCATCAGAAAATTCCCTGTTCATGCTCCTGTTCCTCTAAATTCTTTAAAGCAATTAATTTCTTGGAGATGTGAAAAGGATTCAGGTCATGCTGTGATCAGGTGTACTGACAGATCATTTAGAATCATTGATCCAGCTGACTTAATGAAATTTGGCAAAGACGACTTGATCAAGCTACTACACTGTCCCATTTCAGCTGATGAGTCTGTTTATTTCTTGTCTTGCCAATATGTTGGATGACCGATCGAATCCTTCGAAATAAATGGTACGCTTATTCTGGTACTTACAAGAGAGCAAATGTTGATTTTGACTGAAGATGTTTCACACGAGCCTAGGGGGTTATTGTAGAAGACTACATAAGGCTCGGCAAAACAACAAACTCGGAAACTAAAGATGACAAGCGAAAGACAGATTCACGCGAGATGAAGTACTCACGCGAAAAGGACATCCACGCGAAAGGATGAGCCGCGCGACAAGTCTGTCGCGCGAGAACTGCTTGTTTAGTATAAATTTTTAGTTTTCGTTTTGTAATTAAGCTTTTGATCATATTTCACTCCTGTACTGTGTGTTTGTCGCACAAGACCTGTAATAGGTTGTTTTTGTTCAATCCAATATCAATTCGATTCTTATTTCATTCCAATCATGTCTACATTCCGCATTCACATGATTGAGATAATGATTTGATTGTTTCTGGGAGATATCCACGGTTTTACAATGATAATTGTTATACGATGTTTAGGGCATACAAATAGATTGGGAATAATCGAATGGTGAAAAACACTTCGTATGAACATACTTGTTATTTATGAAAACTTTTGTGTCCTGGTGTGTCGTATGATGAGTATGATTTGTAGAACATGTTATGGTGATGTGATTGATGTTGAAATGGTCATAGGAACATGTTAGAAGATTTGGATAAAATTTGTGCAACTTGTGTTCTTATGTTTTAAATTAGGAAACTTTAGGCATGATGAAGTTCTAGGTTATGTTAACATGGTATGGATGATTGTTGGATATGTTACATTGAATAATTAAGATGGTTTTTGTGATTTGATTCATAATCTTAAAATGGATTACACATGTGTAATGATGTCATACTTTTCAAAAATAGAAACTTTCCAAAATAGATTTCCAAAATAAACTTTATGTGAATCGTTATTTGAGCTATATGAGTATGACTAAACATGTTTTTACTTATCTAAGTCACCAACGGTCATCCGGTCAGTCCGATCAACTTTGGTTAAGCATGTAAAACATTTCTCGAACACACTAACAGTTACGTTGTTTGGATACAACGCGTTCATCTTGACCATTATGTACACACACTCATGAACATACATTTGTTAGGTAACAATTAGCTTTTGGCTTTTACACTTTATGTTTTCCTACGGATCTAAGGTAAGTCTTCACGACCACACTTTTACTTACTTTTATTTTGGGAGAGAAGCATGCAAACTATTTCTATTTATCTGTTTTAGTATTATTGGTATATCGTTTGTTACTGTAGTGCAAACATTATCACGCAAGTCCTTACACACTTGAATCGTTAATAATGAGATAGAGAGATAATTTTGGGTAGTACTACTGGGTTTGACAAACCTCACCCGCGTTACTTGCGCTAACTCGACTGGAGGTCGAACCGGTGATTAATTGACCTAGACACTTGCCATTGTTCTATGATAATACATGGCAGAAGGCAAAACAACTCATAAACTGTCAGCTTCGGTTCGAAACGCTATGTAACTCGATATATAGGCTAGCAACCTATGGTATATCTTTGTTTACTTTTACGAAGCAAACGCTCAAACATATTTACTGATTTAAACCTGTGAGCTCACCAACCTTGTGTTGATATACTTTAGCATGTCTTCTCAGGTTGCAGGCACGCTTAAGGCTAGGATTACATATCTAAGGCTCATGCATCATCTTTATCATTTGAAAGCAAGTTCATTTACATTTACTACTTTTCATTGAACACTTTGTTTTGTGCATTTATTACTTATGGTTTTTCAAATGTTTACGCTTCAGCATTGATTACATTGAAAACTTTGGTATACTTTGATTTAAGGTCAAAAGCTTATTTAAAACGCATATAGTGTCATTTGATATGACTGTGGTTTATCACATGCCTCGCGGTAGAACCCCGCCGGTGGATTTTGAGGGTGTGACAGGTTACTCGGAGCTTTGGCAGTACATGCACTCATTTCAAGGGGGTGCAACACTTTCGGGTTGTTCTGGTCGGGTTCGGGTATAAAACAATAGACTTAATTTAGTAGATTTTAATAAGTTTTCTTTTGAACTCTTATAAAATTAATGGACTTAAATTATTTCCTTCTATAAGTTATAATGTGCTTAAATATATAATGGTATACAAATAATTTGATCAATTTGAACAATATAAACAAGTGTATATGTTTGTCCAAATGATCGTTTAAACGTGCTTATGATGAAGTCTTTACTCTAGAATCCTCAAGTTATCACTATTTGCAATAACTTGGAGACCAAGTATGATACAAGAATAGACACAATTCAAGCAAAATCCATTTGAAATAAGTTTTTGATAAGATGATTAAGAACAATGCTAAAAGATAACAATAATAAGCTCCTAACATTACACAATGAACTCAAATAAGTAGTATTTCATTATTGTTCCAAGACTTCCAAAATGATCAACAAAAAAACATACTTATAGTGATCAAGTTCGTATATAGTTTCGCATGGTGCGAGATTGTCATGCTCTGTGACCATGTGAAACTATCGAGCGAAACTACAGTTTCTCATGTAGTTTCGTATGCCACATAATAATACTAACAAAACTAAACTAGATCCTATTATAATAATAACTAAGTTATAACTAACAGTAAGGTGAATACCACCCTATGCTTGATCATCAATATGGTATCATAGCCATTGTGCTCTTGATTGTTTATGTTTTTGGTTAGTTTTTGACATGTTCATCTTTTCAATCTTTTGGATGTTTTACGTTTGTTATCTATGGAAACCGGCTAAAAAGGTGTGGTGTGTGTTTGGAAACTTGTGAAATCGTTAGAACAACCTCTTCGAAGCCCGTATCAACAAATTCCGGAAACTAATGATGAAGGCGTGGCCCAACACCATAGCTCTCTAAATCATGAAGACATGGCCCAACAAACACATAAATGCAGATAATGAATTGAGGGTTGAACGCAGAAGCTGCCAGTACCAGGCCCAAGAGAGATCGAGCCCAATCGAAACACTTGAACGACTATGTTGTGAAGCTACCCCCTTTGGTTGACCATACACTCACTGTTCCTATTCACGAGGTCTCAACGGTACACCCCATTACCAATTATCTCTCTTACAATAATTTCTTGAATTCACATAAAAAAATTTGGCTGCCATCACTTCAAATGATGAGCCCAAACACTTTAAACAGGCAATGCAGAATCCAAAGTAGGTTGAAGCAATGAAAAAGAAATTCAAGATCTTAAGTAAAACGAAACGCGGACCCTAGAACCTTGCCAGAGGGAAAGCGTTCTATAGACTCAAAATAGGTGTACAAGATCAAGTAAAAAACCCAATGAAGACATTGAAAGGTACAAGGCACGAATCGTGGCCAAAAGCTTCACTTAACCGAAGGAGTGGATTTTCATGATAGTTTTGCATTCATAGCAAAATTGGTGACCGTTAGGGCGCTTACTTTACTTGCAGGCCACAAGACCCGACATAGCATACGACGTCAACACCCTTAGCCAATTTGTTGCTGATCCTAGACAATCACTTGGATGCTGCCACTAGGGTTCTCTGGTACCTCAAGGCAACATCCGGTCAAGGTATTTTCCTTTCACGTGAAGGAGGAACACACTTAGTCGTGTACTCTGATTCGGATTGGCTCGATTGCCCACTTACTAGACGATCGAGAACAGGCTACTTGCTACTCCTAGGTGGTGCTCTTGTCTCATGGAAAACCAAGAAACAGTTGGTGGTATCCTTTTATTTCCGTGAAGCAGAATATCGGGCTATGGCATCTACTGTTAGTGAAATTATATGAATGCACTGGCTCCTAAAAGAGTTGGATGTTGAAAAACACGGGTCAACCACCCTTTTCCGTGATAATCAGGCTGGCCGCTACATTGCTAACAACCCCGTCTTTCACGAATGCACCAAACAGTTGAAATGGATTGCTACTTCGTTCGTGAGAGGGTTGAGTCAAAAGAAATCCAGGTTATGCAGATTGATACAAAGCTACAACTCGCAGACCTACTCACGAAAGGTTTGGGTGCTCAACAACTGCACTTTATCTTGGACAAGTTAGGCATTAGCAACCTACATGCTCCAACTTGAAAGGGAGTATAGGATTTGATTTAATAAATCCTTTCTCTTATTCACTCTCTGATCTCCTCTCCATCATTCCTTTTTTATAGTTTTTTATTATACCCTTTCCATCTTGTTTATTTATTTGGTTTGCTTTCTTCCATCGTAAAGGTGCGATACACAAAAAGAATATATAGACCTCCTTTCGATACCTATATTTTCTTCATTCTTCTTCTTTTTTAGTCCGACACAAACACAACACACAATCGACCGTAGTTTCTTCTTGTTATTCCATGTTAATTTCTGAAGACGAAAAACGTATAAAGGTTCTGCTATTTGTTTTCTTCTTGTTGGCTTATGACAATCCCAAACACACAACAAATATATATTGATGAAGGCTTCTATTTAAATTTAATACCCCCACATACAAAGAAAAAAGAAAACAATGATGGTATTTATCTTTCTTTATTTGTTGTTAATGATTTCATCTTAAACACATAATCTCCAACGTTCTTACGTTCAACCATGTGTATACCCAATTCTAGACTCTATGCCACTTGTTAGGGTTAATGCAACTGTATGTAAATTACAAAATACGAGCACAAGCGATTGTAAACAAATGTAACTGAAGAATTTGATGAACCTAAACAAACGTAAATGTAAATCATTCGTTTGTTGATTACCTAAGGTTTGATTCTAAAATTTGATTTGGGTGATGGATTGATGCAGCGGACGATTAGTATTGCAGATAAGTAATAAATATATGTGAATATGTAAACGGAATAAGAGAACGAGCGTACATAGAAATATAAACGGATGTATGTAAACAAGCGTAAACTAACATAAATGAAGGTTCGTAAATGTAAAGGAATGAACGCGGGACATGTGGTCATATCTATATGTTTAATTAAGTTCAAACTTTGTTATTCATGTTCAGGCTTCTATTAAATAAATGAACATAAACAAATTGGCCAAACTTTGCATGATTCATTTACATTATAATTTTAATCAACAGATAATAGATCAGAAAATTCTATTGTTCATTATATATCTTAGCATGAAGTAATGGACAACTAAATATTAAGAAAAGGTATTGGCATAGCTTACATCGAAATCTTGTTTTCATCAGTTTCCATGAAGTAATGGACAACTAAATATTAAGAAAAAGGTATTGGCATAGCTTACATCGAAATCTTGTTTTCATCAGTTTTCATGACAACATTCAACTATTAAAACCCATCTTAAGAACACATCTTCAACACACTCTAAAATGGTAAATACCATATCCAAATTCAAGAAAACTCAAAACACCCTAAAACCTTGCTTCTCGCAGGCTACGGCATCGGATTCTGATAATCAATCGACTCACTCTGGAGCTTTGATCGGTTCCAACGATGACCTTTTAACCGAAATCCTTCTCCGGCTCCCAGTCACCTCCATCCTTCAGTTCAAATCTGTATCCAAACACTGGCGATGGCTATTAAGTCACCAACGTTTCACCCTCTTGTATAACAACCTTTCAATCACTCCTGGTCTTTTTGTTCGCGATATGTATATTCCGTTTGATGTTGAAAACCAAAGCACTCCTTTTCGTAGTCTCGATTTCTATCCCGACCCCAACGGTATTAGAATCATCAAATCATGTAATGGATTACTACTTTGTTGTAGCGAGCGAGGATATGAACGTTCTCGTAAGTATATGTGTTTATCCCACCACCAAGCAATTTGCAATTATTCCGTCGGTGCCCAAATGTAAAAATCTTGGTGAAACGATTGGTTTCATAGGTCTCGCATTTCATCACACAACTTGTGAGCACTACAAAGTCATTTGTATTCATCGTTCACATACAAATACCGACGAAGGTTTATTTCATATTCAAATCTATTCATCTAGTACTCGAAAATGGAAGATTTCAAATAACCATTTTTATGCGCCTTATTATACGACTTTCAGTAATGGAGTTTATTGGAATGGAGCGATTCACTGGCCTCCTTCTCGGCTTAATTTTTCATACTTCGATCTCAACGAAGAGCAATTCAAAAAGTTACCATTACCGTCACCGTTGTCAATGATGGCAACAACTTTGGAGGGTATGGTGACGGAAATCTGCCATGTTACTTCGGGGAATCTCGAGATCGTTTGCATTTAGTGGATTTTGCTAATCATGAGACATGTTTTCACGTAAACGTGTATGAGATGTCAAGGGACCTTTCAGAATGTTTCTTAAAGTATAAAATGCATTTTGATGATCTTTCAGCGGTA